>JAADXL010000141.1:0-52613 GCA_023337755.1 Pythium aristosporum
CAAAAAAAAAAAAATTGTACATGTACGCAAAACTCAGAAATGATACGGAATTGAAAAAATACGAATCGCTCAAGTGGTCTTATTCTGTCTTTAGGACGCCGTCGCCATCAACTTCATGGGCCGAGGCTTCCCATTGTCACCACCTTCGTGCGCCGGCAAGAGCTCCATCTCCCCGTGGGTCCGCTCGAGCGTCGGTCGCTCCGTCTCATGGTCCTCTCGCTGTTCGTGCACTGGAGCTGCTGGTGGTCCAAGTGAGACCGACGACTTGCGGCACTCGCGGCGACTCCCAGCAGAAGCGCCGGCCAACGCCCGCGCCAACCGTTTCGCATTGCGTGCTGCCCACTTGTCGAGCGTGATGGGCGGACACTCGGTCAGGTCCTGACAACTCTCGGCCATCACGAGCGGCTCGGGCGCCGAGCGGCCGCCAGAGAGTGCGACTTCGGTTTCTAGAAACTGCTTGACGTGGTGCTTGGTCCAGTACGCGATCCGCCAAAACTCTTTGCCGGGTGCGTCCCGCAATGCGTCGATTCGCGCAAAGTCGACGCGCGTATGCTTGTACGCGTGCTGCTGGAAACACGACTCTATCTCCTGCATCGTCCGACGCTCCGTGTACACGGTGCGAATCTTGTTGCGGTGCAACGGGAAGGTATATGCGACCGAGACCAACGCCTTGGCGGCGTCGGCCGTTGAGATGAGATACTGCGGCGTCGATGCCAACTCGCGGCCCAGCAAAGGCCATGTCGTGGGGGCTTGACTCGGTTGCGACTCGGAGTGAGAGGACACAGGCGGCTGTAGCTGAGAGGGCGGTTCAGGTTCGATTTCTTTCTCTTCCTCGGTCGTCGACGCACCAGCAGCCGCCAGTTCCCCACCATGTTCTTCAGGTGGAGAAGGAGATAGTGCGAGGAAGTACTCCATGAACAAGGGCAGGCGCACGATGGCGTAGGGCACGCCCGACGTCTCAATGAACTCTTCCATCTCGCCCATGCGGTTGACGCTGTCGGCCCACCCGCGACCCGTAAACACCGACGACACGACCACGATGCCCCAGGCCCGCGCACGCCGCGCGGCATCCACGACAGTGCGCAGAACGTCCATGCACTCGGCCGCGCCAAGCCGCAGCGGCGGCACAAACACGACCACGTCGGCCGGCGTGAGCTGCGCGAGCAACTGCACCATGGGCGATGGCTCCTCTACTGGGGCTGGCGGCTCACGGCGGCGACTGCCTCCTCCGCGTATAGCTCGACGACGGCTCGCATTGGAAATCGCTGGAGGCGGTCGCGCTGGCTGGCTCTGCCGTTGGCGTCCACCAGGAACAGTCTTGATCGTACAGAACGTTGCCTTGCTGTGGACCGCCGAGCCAGTCGCGGTCGGGATCGTCGCTTCGCCAAACGATTCTTCATCGCTCCCATTCTCTCCGTTCGTCTCCCTCGCTGTCGACGATGCCAACGGCGCCGTGACTTGCTGGGCAATGAGCCGCTCAATCTCCTGGAAGAGCCCCTCGCCTGAGCCCATGACAAAGAGCTGCATCTGGTTCTCGGCGCTGCGTTCGAAGTACACGCGCGTGGCCTGGAGCCACTGACCGGGCGACGTCAGCGCGCGCTTCGTGAGCGTGCGGTAGTCGTTCGAATAGCCCACGCGCGTGAGCGGCAGCGGCGCCTTGGTGTCACTCTCGGCTTCACGTTGCGCGGCCGGTCGCGGATGCGTCTGCATAGCCGCGTGGGTTGCAACGCCGCTGTTCAGTTCGAGATAGTTCTTCATGCGAATCATATTCACGGCCACGAGCTCCGAGACACCCTTGTCTGTGAGCACCCGTGTGAGCTGGTCGTCGTCCACGTACTTGGCGTGAATCGCTCGCCCCAGCGTCTGCGAGAGCAGCCGCTCGAGCTCAATGGGCGAGCACGTCACGTCGGCGTTGGCCAGCGAATACGTCGCGTTGAACTTGACGGTCGCGGGCTTGGTGAGCACTTCGCAAGCCGCGCGCGCGACGTCCTGGACGGCGATGCACGGCACGCACGTGGTCGGTTGGAAACAGCTAAAGAAGCGACTAGCGAAAATCACTTCGTCACGGCAGTACTGGAGCGTCTCCATGAGCAGCGGGATGCGTAATGCGACGCAATTATTGGTCACGCTGCGTGCGTGGGCCTCGATGGCCTCGTACCCGAGCGAGCTCGTGGACGCCTGGCGCCAGTAGTCGTCGGTCGCGAGGAGACTGCTGATCAGAACGATTCGCGCGACGTCCTCAGCCACGCACGCGTCCAGGACGCGCTTGGAGAACTGCGTGCCGCTCGGCGACAGCGCTGGGACAAGCAGTACGGCGTCGGCGTTGCGCACAACGCGCTGGAGAGACCGTGGGTCTGCATAGTCGCACTGCACGGCGTAGCTGCCGGTCGCGCGCCGTAGCCGCTTGACACGTGAGTCTTTGGGACGCTCCACGGCGAGCGCGACCGTGACGTCGGCGTAGTTTTGGGTCAGCGCCTCGACAGTGGCCTTGCCGACGCGGCTCGTGGCGCCAAAGACGACGACCACGTGGGTCCGCAGCAACCGCTTCATCTGAACGCCGCCCATGGCTGCACGAGAAGTTTTCGAAAATGAGGAAACGAGAGAAGACAGAAAGAAGGCTTGGTCTGGTGGGACGAGGATCCCAACGGCGCAAACGCCGTAGTACTTCGTGGACGTGTCCCACGCTGGACGCACCCAACTGGCATGTTGAAGTGTTGGGATCAGATCTATATCTCAGATCTGAGTTGCACTTGGGGCGGGGGCGGCCCTTCACGTTTCTCTCGACCATGGCCCCACCTCCGCCGCAGTCCCCGACGCTTGCCTGGGCACCAGCCAAGCTTGGCACAGCCCCGACGGTCGCTGATGGCAGTGCCGTGCCTCGTGAGCTGCTGGAGCTGGCCAAGCAGCTCGCACTGGTCGAGCACCAACGCCAGCAACTCGTGCTCAAGACCCACGGCCCGTCGACCCCTCCGGCATCACCCGTACACCAGCGGCGGCCGTCATCGCCTGCCACCACGATCTTGACTCCGCTCCCAGCGTCCCGTCCAAGCCCGTATCGCTGGGGCTCGCGCCGGCGCTGGTCGTGAGTGATGTCGTGGTCTGTGACGTGTGCGCCGCCGAGCTCCCGTCGGGTCCGCACCTGCGTACCCACAAGATTTCGAGTTGCCCCCTACGATCGGTCTCCTGCCCACGCGTGGGCTGCGGTGCCTCTTTCATTGCCTGTGAGCGTGCCGCCCATGACCGTGACGCGTGTGTGGCCAGGCGACGCACGCAGCAACTGCTCGAGGACCACGCACAGGCGCACGCCCTAGTCGCCTGTCTTTCTTGCCGAGAGTCCGTGGCCGTTCGTTTCATGGACGACCACAAAAAGAGCCACTGCGCCAAGCGAGAGATCTCCTGCCAGTACGAGTCCTTTGGGTGTTGGGAGAAGTTCCCGTTTGACCAGCGTGAGGCCCACGAGACGCAGCGCTGCCGCGTGGCGCGCCATCGCGCCAAGATCCTCAGTGACGCCGCCCTTGTGAACGCAGAGATCGCGTGCGACTGGTGCGGCCAGTCGGTTCTCAAGCGCAAGCTGCTCGACCACCAGGAAGACGCGTGTCCCAAGCGCGAGCGGCCCTGCCCCAATGCCGCGAACGGCTGCCCCGAGTGGGTGCCTGTTGAAGGAGTGCCTCTCCATCTTCAGAACGACTGTGTGGTGACAAGGGAACGTGACGCCATGGCCGCACGCTCGAAGGAGATGCACGTGCTCGTCGTCTGCAGCGAATGCGGCGCGTCGGTCCCTCGGCGGTTTCTCTCGGTGCACGTCGCACGCGAGTGCACCAGCCGTATCGTACCTTGTAAGAACAAAGCCCACGGCTGTAGGATGCGGCTGCGATGGCGCGACCGCCACTTGCATGAGGATTTCATGGCGCTGGCGTCCCGGGAGCGTAGTGTTCTCAAGTTCCCCATCGGAGGCCAGGCCTACGTCGTGGTCCAGCAGACGTCGATCGACCTCCCGCCTCCGTGGACGCTGGAGCTGTTAGTCTGGATGGCGAATGCCCAAGAAGAGATCCTGGATCTCCATGCGAGGGCCGTGGAGTTAGTCGAGACGCTCGTTCTGAAGCGGCGTGAGCTGGCACGGTTCACGCAGGAGTCCAAGGCCTGCAAGAAAAAGCTCAAGCAACTCAAGCAAATAAAGAATCCCGAGGCACGGGCGGCGCGAGTCAGCCATGTGCTGAGCGACGTTGCGGCCCAGGCCAAGACGCTGGCGGACGAGTTCCACGTGGCTGACACGGGCGTTATGGAGACTTCTCAGGCCATCGCACTTGCCGAGGGCCAGCTCCGGATTCTCATCGCGGACGCGGTGGGTTTGTTGGTACAAGAGCGAAAGCGAGACGCGGAGGCTGCCGCTGAGATCCAGAGGCGAGTAGAGGCGCAGGCGCTGGACCGTCTCACGTCACAGGAGCTGCTTGGTGGCGAATATCTCAGCGAGGACGAGCAGCTACGGATGGGAGATTTGGAGCGTTGGGCGATGATGATCGCGCCAAGTTCTAACGATCGCGTCGCGACCGCCGAGAGGCAGCAAAAGGCCCAACAACAACGGAAGCTGTTGGACAAGCGAGCCGTGATCCAACAGTCAGTGAGCGAGTTGGAGTCCCAAGAAGCGAACGGAGACGTGACCGAGCAAGAGGCCGAGAGGCTGCGGCGCCGCTACGATCGGGAGCTCGCCAAGCTCGAAGCCAAGCTTTCGTTGGTTTCCAACAGCACACCAACGGTTCTATTGGACCGCAAGGGACGCCACGTGATTGCCTCGTCTTCGCGAGGGAATGCGATCGTCTTGTGCAGTGCTGGCCACCAACGGCTCGCGTATTTCCGGGGCGTCGCCGGTGCCAACGCAAAGCTCTGCCCACGAGGGGAAGTGGACTTGCAGGTTTCGTTGGAACGAAATCGTTGGCATCACGTCGCATTCTGCACAAGCCCAGGAGAGCTCACACTGGTGGTGGATGGCGAGATCAAGGCTGTGAAGCGTGGCATGTTTGATCTACCGTTTGCGAGGCTCGGCTCCAACAAAGAGGACGAATCCTTCCAGGGATTTCTTCAGGAAGTGCGGGTGTGGAAGAGTTGTCTCTCCAAAGAATACCTGGCTGCCAACGCCAACAAAATCGTCGATGTCCAACGCCAACACGGCGATTTGTTGGCGTATTATACGTTCGAGGAAGGTGCTGGTGATGTCGTGGACGACATGGCGCTGATGCAGCCGCGTGCAGCGTGTGTTGGCACGCAATGGGTGCTCTACAACACGGCGGCGATTCGCCAACAAATGGGCCCACCACCAACGCCCTCACTTCGGGACAAGACCAGCTGCGTAATCAACCAGCGACTCAAGTTGTTGGCACAGCGCGCCAACGATCGCGTGACGGAACCGTTCTCGTGTCGCCAACACTGTGGCAAACTGTTGCCGCTGCGCGAGTTGGAGATCCACCAACGAACGGCTTGCGAGAACCGACTCGTGGTATGTTCCGAGATTGGTTGTGAAAAACTGTTCCGGTATTGCGATCGGAACCGCCATTTGGCGATCGAGTGCGAGCGGCATTTGTATCGAGAGCTGCTCGTCAAGCAGCATGCGGAGTGGGAGACGCTCGAGCCGTGTCTGCTCCAGTGTGGAGAGTCGATCAAGCGTAGGTACACGGAGAGACACTACACGCGCGAGTGTGCGAACCGCCTCGTGGCTTGTCCACAGTTTGACTGCGGCGAGTCGATCGTGGCCAAGAGCCTGAAGAAGCACTTGCGCGAGGAGTGCAAGAGCGCGGAGCTCGTGGCCGAACGGAGGATGGTCGAGAACGCACGGAAGCGGCAGCAGGCCACGAACCACCAGAACTAAATTGCCAGTTTGCCGGCGCATGTACATAGAGTTCCTGCACAACAGCAAATGCAGGTAGTAGTGAACAGTGCGTAGAGTGCATGAATCATTCCAACGTCTGTATTAGAAACGTCCGAACGGAACTCAACCATTTTTGATCTTTGATCCCAAAAGGGCCCAGCGCGAGGAAGCGCCAACTTAGTGCACGCGCTTAGGCGACGAGCGTCGAGGCCGTGGCCGACTCGTACTTCCAGTTGGGCGCAAGCTTGCGGTTCTGGCGGTAGTAACGAGCGAGACGGTGGATACGCGACTCAATGAGAATGAGACGGAACTTGGAGTCCTTGTCCTGGCGGTTGCGCTCAAGGTGCTTGCGGACAGCCACAGCCTTCTTGATGAGCATGTACAGATCCTCCGGGAGCTCCGGCGCAAGACCTGGTGGTCAACACGTGGATCCGACAGCAGCAACACCCGCGTATTCCCACGGTCACACGGACGATAGCAACAGAACGGGAAACGCCACACAGAGGAAGCGACATCCGAGCCGATCGCATCAAGTCACGCGGCGTCAGGTAATACCGAGCACGCGCGCGAGGCGGGGTGACGGAGATGAGACCAAGGTCGACGGGAACAGCAGCACACAGAAATGAACATACGCAGATCAGCCACGAGGCAGAACAAATTTGGAGAACAGTTCCAAGGGTCGTACCGTTCTTCTTGAGGATGCGGAGCACCTTGCTGCCCGTCACGCTCTTGACCTGGGCGACACCGTGCGAGTCACGGAGGATCACACCGATCTGCGACGGCGTAAGGCCCTTCTTGGCGAACTTGCAGATGTGATCCTCGACGTCGACCGCCGAGACCTTAAGCCACGACGGCGGCGTGCGCTTGTACGGGCGCGCCGACTTGGACATACCCTTTCCGCTGCTGTGCATACGACCCATGGTTGCTGAGGTTGGAAGAACGGTTCTTTCGAGGCAAGATCAAAAACTGCTTTGACCAGGCGTAATGGAGCGATCGATCAACCACGTCCGCAGCCAGCCAACCAAAAGAACCAGAACGGGTTTAGACCCGTCTGGTAATATGGGCCCGTGGACCCGAATATTTATTGCGTAACCCCAGTGTAACCATAACCGCCGTGGAACCTGTTGGCCACCAAAGTCTCCGAAACGTTATCCCCATCAAGATGCCGGAAGTGGACGACGACATCTCCTTCAACACCAACGCATTTGGCGTCGTGGGCTCGTGGCTGCTGGGCGGAAAGGTCGCAGGGACCGAACATGCCAAAGATGAGGAAGCGCGCGCGCCGACCGCGCGACGAGCGCCCGTGACACTGTACCGCCCGTCGAGTACGACAGCAAGTTTGACTCGTGGCGGCGAGGCCAGTGCGAATGGCAAAGTGCTGACCGAGAAAGAGAAGGAGATGAAGAAGAAGCTGCTGCGGAAGTCCGGCACGTATCAGCGGCAGCAGCAGCAAGAGGATGAAAAGGAGGTCGTGGATACTGAAGCCATGGACAAGGAAGAGGAGGCGCTGCTGCGCGCCAAGCACGGCGCTGCGAACAAGAAGACCACAGATTCCAGCGCCGCACCCACAGAGCCACGTACGACCGAGAGTGCTGGAACGCCAGCGCAAGTGGCTTCATCTGCTGAGCCCACGAAGAAGCGGAAAGTGAGCGCACAAGAGGAGCTGCTGGAGAAGCTGCGAGAAGAGGCTGCTCGCAAGAAAGCCAAAAACCTCAAGACCAAGCAGCGGCTGCAGCGCAAGAAAGAAGAGGCCAAGCAGAAGCAGACGCAGATGCAGGCTCCCCCGACAGCAACGTGAGCCGATAGGGCAAACAGCGACTCTTCCATATTATTCTTATAGATCTCTTCTTCAAATCGTTGTGAGTGCCTGCATGCGCGCGTGAATGCACGGCAATGTCCTGCGACAGATCGCAGTTTATATGTTCGCCGATGCTGAATGCGATTCTCCCCTTCAACATATACATCATATAACAGTACCCCTTCACAGTCTTCTGTGCCATGTGTAAGTCGTCTGCTAGTTCAAGAACTGATATAGTATTCCTGATGACTGTGGGGAGGCACACCGTCTGGAAATCCAGGTCTCCCTCTCACAAAGAGATACATCGCGGCATAGCTCAAGCGCCCAACGCCAACGAATCTCCTTCTTCTCCACGTCGGCCCACAAACCAATTCTCCATCTCTCCACCACCACCTCTCACCATGGCTTCCTCTTCCTCCTTTGACGAGCTCGCGGCCGCGCAGCAGTGGCTCGACTGGGACATGAACGCCGGCACCAAAGCCCAGGTCCAAGCGCTCGTTGACGCACAAGACACGGCGGCGCTCCACAAGATGTTTAATGGGCGGCTCGAGTTCGGCACGGCTGGCTTGCGCGCCACCATGGGGCCCGGGACGACCGCGATCAATGATCTCGTGGTCGTGCAAACCGCGCAGGGGCTCTGCAAGTACCTCTTTGCCGTGCTGGGCGAAGACGAGACGCGGCGTCGCGGCGTCGCATTGGGCTACGACCACCGCGCGCGCGGCTCGCTGAACTCCAAGCGCTTCGCCGAACTCACGGCCGCCGTGTGCGTCCATGTTGGCATCAAGGTGCACCTCTTTGAGGGCGTTGTCGCCACTCCGCTTGTTGTACGTTGGATAGTTGGCGTTGGCAGTTTGTTGGCGTGTTGGCTGACTTTCTGTTGGTGTTGGTAAATGTAGCCATTCTGTATCGAGCAAAAGCAGTGCGCGGCAGGCGTCATGGTCACGGCGTCCCATAACCCCAAGGACGACAACGGCTACAAGGTGTACTGGGGCAACGGCTGCCAAATCATTCCGCCGCATGACGCCGGCATCGCTGCCAGCATCCTGGCCAACTTGGAGCCGTGGTCTCGTGGCTATACCGACAATGGCATTCGCACTTCGCCGCTGGTGGAAGACCCGACGGTGGAAACCACGGCGTCCTACTTTGCGAGCATGAAGAGCCGCCTCTGTCGCCATGAAGACGACAACCGATCGGCCACCCTCAAGATTGCCTACACGGCCATGCACGGCGTCGGCCACGCCTTCACGAGCCGCTCGTTCGCGGCGTTTGGCCATTTGCCGTACATCCCAGTGGATAAGCAGCTTTTGCCGGATCCGGAATTCCCGACCGTCGCCTTCCCCAATCCTGAGGAAGGCAAAGGAGCGCTGAAGCTCGCGATCGAGACCGCCGAGGCCAATGGCGCGAGGCTCATCTTGGCCAACGATCCGGATGCCGATCGCTTGGCCGTGGCTGAGCAGGACCCAGAGACCAAGCAGTGGAAGATCTTTACGGGCAATGAGATCGGCGTCCTGTTGGGCCACTGGGAGCTCATGCAGTATCTCCAGTCGCATCCGGACGCCGATCGCTCGCAGCTTTACTTTGTGGCCTCGACCGTGTCGTCCAAGATGCTGCGTGCTGTCGCCCATGCCGAGGGGCTCAACTTTGATGAGACGCTCACGGGCTTCAAGTGGATGGGCAACCAAACAGCCGACTTACGCGCGCAGGGCAAGACCGTGCTCTTCTCGTTTGAAGAAGCCATTGGCTTTTGCGTGGGCGATCTCGTTAAGGACAAGGACGGCGTCTGCGCCGCCGCCGTGTTCGCTGAAATGGCCGTGCAGCTCGCGAAAACCAACACGACGGTCACGCAGCATCTGCAGTCGCTCTATGAAAAGTATGGGCACTTTGTGACGCAGAACCACTACGTCAAGTGCTACGACCCGCGCGTGACTGACCGCATCTTTGCGCGGCTCCGTAATGGCGGTCAGTACTGGCCGGCGTGCGGGGACTTCCCGATTGCCCACATTCGGGATCTCACGACGGGGTACGACAGCCAGCAGCCCGACCACAAGGCCATCCTCCCAGTCAGTGCGTCGAGCCACATGATCACGTACACGTTTGCCAACGGCTGCGTCGCGACGCTGCGCACGAGTGGCACGGAACCCAAGCTCAAGTACTACGTAGAACTGGCAGGTGCCGTTGGCCAGTCGCGGGACGATGTCACCGAGATTCTGCGCAAGCAAGTCGAGCAGATCGTCGAGCAAATGCTGCAGCCGACGGAAAATAACCTAGAACGTCCGGCCGAGTAAGCTAACACAGTGATGCCTTCTCTCCACGATGGGCGCGTTTGGATTTTTTAAGTTAGTGGTGCCTACTTTCGTGAAGAGCGTAAAGTGAGATCTCAGTTCTGAGAGACACGGGATCTCGGAACGGATCCACTCACTTGGTTGAGCCCGTGGGCAATGCAAAGTACATGTCCTGGAGCGTAAACTGGAGAATCGACGGCGACGACGACACCGACGTGGACGTGCTGCTCGCGTCCGACGAAGACGCAGCCGCGTCACTGTCATCGGTTTCTCCCTTGGCGGCCTTTTTCTTGGTTTTTTTGGCGGCACTCTTCTTGCGTGTCTTGCTGACGCCATTCACAGGCGTGCCGTTCTCGTCCTGCGTCAGTTCCGGAGGCACAGACTTGCCAACATTCACCGAGATGGATTTGTAGTTGTTGGGAGTCTGGATCGACGTCGAGATGGCGAGATTCATGCTCTCCGCGAGGTCGAGCCGGGGCACTTCCGGGACGACGCGTTGGTCCGACTGGCCCGTAAACACTGGAGACCCGCCAAGGCCAAAGTACGAATCCATCTCCATCACGAAAAGCTGCTGCTCGTCGCCTGGGCCGGTGCCATCGTAGACGAGGCCATCGCCTCCAAACTCCAAGTTGCTGGGGCCTTTTCGCTTGACTTGGAGAAGCATTCCGTCGGGATGCTCCGCATCCATGACGCGGAACGAGACCTTAGGGTGCGCCCACAATGGGAGTCCACGCTGCACAAACGTCCGCATCTCGCTGCTGCGGGACAAGCGCACCGACGCCGCCAAGTCATTGACGACAGTCTCATCCACTCCGGACGACAGCGACTCGGTACGGACACGCCCAGTGTCCAGCAGTTCCCACGACTTGAGCTCGGACACGGTCGCATCAAAGCCAAAAGGCGATGGGCGGGTCTTGACGAGCAGCTCACTGGCCGAACCGCCAAGGGCACTGCGCAGACTGCGGCCGGTGGCGACGGGTGCGACCGGAAGATGCACCTTGAGATCGTAGAGCTTGAGCGTGCCGTCGCAGTAGATCGCCATCTTGAGTCCGTCGTGGGCAAACAGACAGCTCATGCGGCGCCGGCGTCGACGGCGTCGTGCCGCCAGATCCAACCCCTGCTCGTCGTACGCTCCGCCACCACTGAAGTCAATGCCCGTGGACTGCGCAAGCTGACTGAGCAGCGCCTGGGACGCGTCCAGCGCCGAGTGCATGAGTGTCGTGGGTGGTGGTTGGTAGTAATATGCCGAAGACGCCCCCAGAGAGTTGCTGTAGCTCGTCGACGGCGTGGAGTTGGTAGACGCGACCGCCGTGGGCTGGAGCGTGTGGTGGATCTTGAGCACGCGTGAGAGCGTCTTAGGCTCAACGGCACGCAACCCCGCGCAAAAGTCGCTCACGTCGCGGTCTCGTACGGCGCGGGACGTAAATTGATCTTCATCCCCGGGACGGGGCGAGCCATCGGTAGCGTGCGTGTGGAGACTGAGGGGTGCCCCCTCTGGGTGGATTGCATAGAGATGGCTCGTGCCGTGGGCCGACGTGACGCTGAGCCACTTGGCGTCCTGGCTGAACGCGAGGTCGGCAATGCTCGCGTGCGTGATTCCGCGTTGAAGCTTGTACAGGAGCTGGTGGCGACTAGTGGATCCAGAGGACGATTGCAACGGCGGCAGCAAGCGGAAGACGTGGACGTTTTGGCCCTTGGTGGAGCTCGTGGCGAGCAGCGATCCGGAGAAATCAAAGGCGAGGTGCACGAGTGCGGTCGCGTGGCACTGGAAGTTGGCGACGGCGCGGCCTGTCCGGAGATCCTGGACCACGACCCATCCAGCGTGCTGCGAATTTTGCTGAGTTTGTTGGTTTTGTTGGTTGTGTAGGTTCTGTTGGGTGTGTAGAGCTGTTTGTTGGTTTTGGGGGTCCGTGGGGACCGTGCTGGGAGATGACGAGAGGTAGGGCGCAATGGACTTGGAGAGGAAATAGATACCGGACGCGACGTTCTGCGCGACGTCGATGGCGTTGTAGGCGGGCGGCGACGACGCTGACGCGCTGGACGCGCGGCCGTTCGCATGCGACAACGGCAAGAGTTGGCGCGAGCCGCCGTGGACCAGCGCCTCGGGCACAAACTCATCGTCCTCGTCAGTGTCGTCGCCGCCATCCATTGACGAAGAGGAGAATCCCGGGTACGCGATCCAACGCGGACCGAGCGCCATGGCGAGCGACGCGATCGACGTGATGCGGCGCTGTACGCACATGTCCTTCAAGTCTATGAGCTGAATCTCGTGGGACTCACAGAGCACGGCCGCCGTTGTTCGTTGGATCTGGACGTCCACGACGGACGACGGCGTCGGGGGTAACCGTTTGAGTATGCTGGGGATTTCCAACAAAACCACAAGTGAGTTTCCCCAGCATATCCTCACCATCGTGTCCACATACACTCGTACCGTTCCTGTGTGAATGAAAAGATGGCGATGTCTTCGCTCGCGTCTGTAGTTGGTTGTCCTAATGATGAAGAGTCTATAGAGTTGGGTTGTGTGTGGGAATAGTCGACTTCGGTGCATCGTTCGGTCACGAAGAAGCCACCGAGCTGCGGCGTCGACGACTCTGCCTGTGGTAACCGGAAAAGCCGCAGCATGCGCACGTTTGAAAGCAATGCGCCTTCCCGCGCATCATCCACCACAACCTTTCCAACAAAGCACCAAGTTAGAACCAACATGCATCCGATCGTGTTCGGAGAATACCAACAAACCTGCACGGGCGTCAAGGAGTCCCGCGACGACGAGAACTTGTCGAGGCGGTAGACACGCCAGTCCACCGTCGTGCACACGATGAGGAACGCCTGCGCGCCGACACGGTCGATCGCGCAGAAGGTCACGTCGGCTCGCGCGGGCTTCAAGGTGGCTGGTGGGGTCTGCATACTGTTGGTAATTCGTTGGGAGGAAGTTGGCGTTGGGGGTTCTGTGGATTCGTTCTGCGTCTTGAAAACTTTCCAAGAGAAGAGAATTGTTCTGCGGTCGAGGTGTTTCCTTTGGCGGCAGGCAGTCGTGCTTGTAGATGGGCGGGCAGGATTTTTGTTCTCCGATAGCCCGAGTGACGAGATTCCCTTGGTGAATGCGCACGAAAAACCATTTGGCACAGTTGGATTCCTCCCAAAACAAGTACCCCGCTGAATATTTCTGTCGTAAAACGCCATCTTCACACAGATGTCGAGAGAGAATATCATTTATCACAGGTTATTCCGAGGAAAAGCCGCCACCTCAGGTCATTTTGAAGTTGCATTCTGACCGAACCTCGAGAACAAACCCACAGACCTTCATCCACACCCACACACGCTCTCTAGCCTTTATGTTGCCGGTACTTAACCCAGAGATCTGTTTCTTTTTCAGTTGCGAGTGCACAACATAAATAGCCCTTCTGCCATTTCTGCCCACAACGAGAAGATCACCAAGCAAATCAATATGAGCGACATTCAGGGCGTCGTGGTGACGGACGCGCAGGGCCTGTGCCTCAAGGCCGACGGAGATCTTCAGTACATGGCGCAAGATGACAGCGCCGGGTTCTTCTCGACGATCGCGCAGGCGGCGGCAGCGCTGGGCGAGAACGAGCAGCCTACCGTCCGGCTCGAGACGACGACCCGGTCGCTTCTCGTGACGCGTGTTGGCGATCGCACGATCGCCGTGTCTCAAGAAAAACATGCGCCAGCCAACGAACTGTAAAGCGCGCATGCTGGCGTCAAGAGGGGAATTCAATGGACAAGTGTTGGAGTATGCTGCGGTGTGGGATTTTTCTGTGTGTAGTGTACTGTAGCTTGCTTGCTAAATAAAATAGGGAGCGAAGAGGGATCGAGGGGCGCGGCCGACCGACATTTAGGCGGCAATGGGCTCGTGCTGGTTGTCGCCGCAATAAATAGGTTGCTCAGGCGCGTACGCGACTTTGGCCAGCAAGACCTTGTCCTTCTCGCAGTCGGTGATCTCGGGGCCGCCGCAGTCGGGTTTTCCTTTTCCGGTGGAGGAGACCGACGACGAGGACGACGCTGTTGACGAGGACGACGTCGTCGTCGAGGGCATGTACATGGAGAACGAACGCCGCAGCGACGAAGCGTTTTTTCGCAGAAACGACAGCGGCTGCTTGGCGACCGAGAGCGCCGCCGAGGCCATCGACGGCGACGACGCGCAGTCCTCGAGTTGGTTGTTGTTGCACGAACTGCTGCCGTGGCTAGGATAATGCCTGGCAACAATCTGCTCGAGCGCGGCTTTGGTCTTGATGTGCTGCGTGGCCACGCTGTCACTGTCATCGTCGCGGGGGTCGCGCCAGTAGTACCGCTGCCACGAGAACAGCACCTTGCCCCACTCTTGGCGGTCCTCGTTTGAATGGGCGCTGAGCTCGATGCGCACGGCCTGGCTGAGCGTGTACGACCGGTCCTTCACGTTGACCTTGCGGGTCTCGAGGAAAAACGAGTTGGGCATGCCGTCGGGGCGGCGGTGAGCCTTGACCGCGATCTTGCAGCCCGAGAGACGCACTTCGCCAATCATCTTGACGCTGTGCGCGGTCGCGTAATAGCGCAGGAAGCCGTCCTCGAGTGAAAAGAAGCAGATCTTGGGCCCGTGGCGTTTCTCGTGGAGAACGAGGTATCCCTGGCGGCTCATGATGTGTTGGGGGAGATGGAGCTGTTGGCGAGTTCGAAAGTTGGGCAGTTGCGAGAGTTGGGACTTGAAAACGTTGGTGCGCGGCACGTAAACGATCACTCTGAACAGACGCGGCGACGTGCGACGGTTGCTTTTCTTCACTGGCTATTCGTTTCGTTGGGATGGAGAGGAAGCACGGCGACGAAGATAGACGTCAAGTCTGGAGCGGCTTTGTGCAGCGTGGGTCTAAACTGAGTTGAGCGATGGACGACAGAGCGCAAATTGGGTTCTGCCGGCCTTCCAACGAGATCGCGACAGCAGAACGAGTGCGAAAGAAAATGCCGTCATCACGACAGGAGGGCGAAGGGAGATACCACCGTCACTCCATGAGATCACTACCCCATGCGACGCTGTCGTCATTGGCAGAATTGGTAAACAGCCGCAGAACTGTTCTCGTGGATCGTTCCGCCACCTGAGCCATGGCTGAAAATAAACCGCAGGCGCGCTACGTGGTGCGCTCATGTTCCAGCAGGCTCACTAAAAGCGTCGCGGGCGTGGCCTCTCTTCGGCATGCCGGGTTCTGTCACCCAAACAAAGCATTGGGATGTTTGGTCCGACTACGAGCCATTCCTACTGATGCCACCTGGCTCTCGAGCACGATGCGCATTCTGTGGACCCGTCGCAAATCCCTCATCAGCGAGAACATCTGCTTCCTCGCATCTCGCATGATTTCACGTGGCACGAGCACATAAAACAATATACGGAGTATTGTTTTTACGGCTCTGTCATTTATGGATTGAATGGTGCAGTGGATGCGGCGCTCGAAGCAGCACGTTGGCTGCCACGTAGTAGATGAAGACGCACAGCGCAACGATCAGAAAAACCGCTAGTACCTGTGATAGCATGCACTCACGTCCGGGGTCGTTCTCCTCTGCATCTCCCCTGTCGTCAGTGCTCGCGCCATCTTCCAGATCGCTGTCCTTGAGTCGCTGCTTGATCGCACTGGCAAGGGAATGCTGCCGAAACGAACGACCGAAGCCGGAGGCAGATTGGTCGTGGGCATTCAGAACGTGCTCGGCCATGGGACACGCGGTTGATGTATATATCTTTGCAAGTCTGCAAGTCGTGGATTCCAGTAGAATCTCCCTGACCAGCCGCGAACGGACGCGGTTCGCTGTTTTCAAAGGTATGAAAACACCTCCAGAGTAATAATATACTGGCTGCATAATATATATTCGGCTTCGAATGGCATGCTTTGGACTTCAAGCTGTCGACCACGCAATGCGTGGTCGTCCGTTACGGCGATGAAACCTACTCGTCGGTTCGCACTTCAACCAGAGCCTGTCAGACTCGACCAAGCCGAGCCGAGCTAAGCCCATTCCAGCTTGTACCCAGGTGGAGTGTTCTTCTCAAATGTTTTGTGGTGCGACCAATTGCATCATCATTGCATAGGTGAATTTTGGCCAGTCAAAATGCACAGCATTTGTTCTTGCAACTCCATGCCAAAAACCGACTGCAGGTTAAAAGCAACAAGAGCATCGCGCATACAGCAAGTGCATTGTGGGCATGATGTTGCCCGAGGCCTCCTCACGTGGACAACGGATCGCCTGTACTTCCATGCACCGATGCTTCGTGTGGCTCCAAGATCTCCACCTCGACGACCTTCACTCATTGAGCCAGTTCCAGCGAGAACTTCCACCGTGGAAATGGCAAGGAGAGTGTGTGCGCCCACCCACTCCCATCGGCCATTGGCCAATAAAAATGCGTGGTCACCATCATTCCTGTCCATGTGCCCATCCCACTTTTGTTTTAAACGTGTTTGTAAACATGTTTAAAACACCTCTAAATGCGGGGAAGGGGCCAACTCACTTTGGGGGGCGGTCCCTGGGCGAGAATGAATGAAAATGAGTGATGGTTGTGTTGCCATTTGAAAAACAAGAAGCGCATCCAAGAGCGACAAGCGCGCCATCGCGACCCAGCGCGACCCACCGCAACGACAAAAGCGCGGGACAAACGACAAGCGTGTTCGCACCTCGTCTACGCTCTCGCCGCGAATCTCCTCCCACCATCTGTGCTGCCCCGTCGAGTTTTGTTCTAGACGGGTCTCGAAGCCGCTCCTAAAATCCCTGCCTGGCTATCGATGAACCAATCCCCCATGAGTCTCTACAACACGGGCTACTCGGTCGCACAGAGCGCCGGTCTCTCTAACTCAACCTCCACGACATCAACTGCGTCCCCCGGGTACGGCGGCTACCAGGCGCACAAGCGTCAGCGCACCGACGAAGGCGCGAAAGACCCCGCCAACGGAAACGCCACGGCCGACGCCTCCGCCGCCGACAAGTCGGGGGCCGCTGCGAATGGCTCAACAGCCACAACGACGGCTACAACGTCCACGACGTCTAACGCGTCCGCCATGGCGAACTATCCGCCCATGAGTCTAAACCTCCAGAAGGACGCCTCGTGGAACATTCTGGGTGACGTGGACAACTTTAGCGGCCTCGGCCCGATGCCGTCCATGAGCTCGGTGCTCGAAAAGCGCCAGTTCTCGATCAGCTCGCTGCTGCCTCCCAACATGGCCTCGTCGGGCCTGCCGACGTCGGCGTCGTCCAACAATGCCAACAATTCCAACAACGCCAACAACGGCCAACCGGCTGCGCAGGTCATGGACGGTTCGGGCGGCAATCAAAAATACCTCGACTCGAACACAGGCGAGTACATGTACAGCGACAATGTCAAGCCCATGACGTTTGCCGAGAAGCAGGGGCTCGTCCAGAAGATCACGCTGCTCCCGAGTCAGTACTTGCGCGGGCTCATGGACGTCATCAGCAAGTACCAGCCAGACACGGTGCGCCAAATCGACGATGACGGATACGCGTTCGATCTCGGCCAAATGAATGAGAACACGGTCTGGGCCATCAGTGACTATGTCAAGGACTCGATGATCGAGCTCGATGGGTACATTCGCTCGATCTCGGCCGCCAACATTGGCGATGAAGCCCAGAACGGCTCCATGGCCGCAATGATGAACGCAAACGGACTGGAGGCCGCCCAGGCCGCGCTTGCGGCGGCACAGCAGCAAGCGCTCGGACGTCATCCGGCCCACGATCTCACGCTCAACAACCCCAAGATCTCGGCCATCTCGACGAATGAAAACCAGGGCAAGTTCCTCGAGCAGGTCGAGATGTACTCCAAGCCCAAGGTGACCAAGTCGCGTGTTAAGCCATCCAAAAAGCACGAGTGCCCGACATGTCAAAAGCAGTTCCGTGGCCGCTCGGAATTGCAGAACCACTTGCGCACCCATTCGGGCGACAAGCCGCTCAAGTGCTCGTACGCTGGCTGCCAAAAGCGGTACGCACACAGCTCGAACTTGCGTGCCCATGAGCGTACCCACGCCGGCGTCAAGCCATACGCATGCCATTACGACGGCTGCGGCAAGAGCTTTGCCCACTCGGTTTCGCTGAAAGAACACATTTGGATGCACGCTGGCTTCCAGCCGTACGTGTGTCCGTATGAAGGATGCGAAAAGAAGTTTACGCAAGTGTCGAACTTTGCACGACACAAAAAGACCCACGAAAAGGATGAACGACGAGACGCGAGTGCAAGCGGCATTGACAATTAACTCGGTGCTGGAGAAATGAGGAAGGCGCGTGTGTTGCGTGTGGATATTTCCGAACCAAGGCGTTGGCGGGAGCACAGAGACAGAGAAAGAGAGAGGAAGAGAAGCAGAGGAAGCCAAACGTCCTCGTTGACTAGTTTCATGAAAGCCCATAACAAAAGAAAACAAAAATCGATTCATTTGCGTGTTGCAGTATTGAAGTGCGTGGTGAGGAGCCAACGACCAACACTTTCGTGGATTTTGATTGGCTTCTGTTTGAAAATTCGGCTCTCTGATTGGCGGAATCTTAATTCTTCTCCTGTGTACCCATATCTCGAGAAGATCCACAAACGGATTTCGCATCCTTCCACAATTACATGTTCTATGATGACTCGATCCCAACAGCGAGATTTCTTTTTCTTTCATTCGTTCCTCCATCATGGAGCTCCTTACTCTACAAACGGATACAAACGGTGCGACTAATAAACGACACGTCTTCAGATGGCCATAGTGGCACCACTGGATCCCGGAGGCAAGGACCCACCACCATCGCCAAGCCCCGTACGGTGCTCATCGTGAATGCTCTTGCGGGCCTTGGCAGCTGCGGCCTTTTGCTTGGCCGCATTCTTGAGCTGTGCTGCACTCTTGGTGTCCGCACCGTCGGCCTGAGCGGCCGAACCGCCAGCGAGCCCCAGCGCCGCGGCCTTGGCGAGTGCGTTCTTGGTCTCGCGTGCCCGCTTGCGGCTCTGCGGGCGCTTGTCGCCAAACTCAGTGCGGAACCGAGAGCGCAATTGCGAGTTGGAGAACTTGGCAAGCGGTTGGTACTCGGCGACGCCTGTGCGGCCGTTGGCGATTTGCTCCCACATGGTCTTGGTGCCGTTCTTGCAGCGCGTGTCCTGGGAGACTTTCCACAGCAACTTAATAAGCTCGGACGACCAGTCGCTGTTGCGCGCGTTTGTGTGGAGTGGCAGCTCGTGGTGGCGCACGTAGTGACGCTCAAGCTCGTCCGACGTGTACTGCGCGAGCACCGCGAACCGCGGGTCTCCCATGCCGTTGGTCGCAATCACGGTCCAGTCGACCTTTTTGCCGCGGCGACACGGATTGGTCTTGTCGTCCATATTGACGGCTTCGTACAAGAGGCGGAGGTCGGACTCTGCCATCGGCCGCAAGTACGGACCAGCGGTGTTGGTGTTGGTGTTGACGTTAGTTGTTGGCAACGCCATCGAGGACGCGTCGTGGTGCATCATATCCGTGAAGCTGGACGCCGCATTATGGAGCATGGCGTTGTTGTTGGCGTTTGCGGTGGGTGGTGGTTGGTAGTATCCTCCTCCAACGTTGGCGTTGGCGCCCTGTTGGTACATGGATGTAGTCGGGTTGGGGAACCCGCTGGGCACGAGGTCGTCCAGCAGCGTCGGGTTGAAGTCGTCGGCGGTCCGACGTGTGGCCGAGGTCGTGCTGGTATTGTAGTACGCGTTGTATCCTTGGCCAGCAACCTGCTGCGGGTGCTGTTGTTGCTGCTGGAGGACGCGTTCGAGAAAGTACTTGAAGAGGTGATAATGGCCTGGACGGAACACACCCAGAGCGCGGCTGTCGTGGCCAATGCTGTCAAAGTGCTGGACATTGTCATAGCCAAAGGTCTGCAACTGGGTCGTGTACACGGTCGCCATTTGCCGGGGGATGCCGCACTGCATGAGCCACTTGGACATGGTGACCATTTGGTAGAGATTGGGCGGGCCGTGGGGTCGACGCGCGGCAAACTCTTGGTGCGCGCACGAGCGGATCATGTGCTGGTCCTGCGGGAACGCGATGCCGGCCATGGCCATCTCGTGGTCAGTCACGAACGCGAGCGAGATGATCGAGTCGTAGCCCATTTCGCCAAGCCGCCCGCGCAAGTACTCGACCGACGCGGCGTTGGTGCTGAATGTGAGTGTAAGCGACTGGAGGAACGCACCAACTTGATCCACGGGCAGCGAGAGCCGCGGCGCGTACTGTGGGTTCGCGTGTGTGGCGGGGGCGGCGTACTGGGAGACGCCTACGGGTACAGCCTCATGGGGCGGCGGCACGTAGCTTAGCTCGAAGCTGGAAAAGGCCACGTTGGCACCGTTGCCATTGTTGGCGTTGGTGTCATTGTTGGCGTTGAACGAGTTGCCATCGGTCGTCGGGTTGGAGTTGGGGTTGATCGCCCCGGGCGACGCCGACGTCGGCTCGGACGAGCGGTGGTGCGCGCTGGCTGACTTGAGCGCGAGCAGGTCGGCGCTGTCGGCCTTGAGCGAAGCCTCGGCATCGCCATCGATGAAGAGCACGGGAGCCTGCGCGAACGTCGGGCCGTCGATGTGGTCGAGCCCGCAGGGCACTCGCATGTCGGTGGCTGCTGGCTTGAGCTCGCTCCAGGCCCCCATGCCGCTGCCATTGTGCTTGGCATCATCGTGCGCGGGAAGCGAATCCATGGTCATTGAGATTTTTACAACCGGCGTCCACAAGGTGGATGAGATGATGGATCCAGAGGGACAACGCGGCCTTGGACGGAAGGAGTCAGGCCGTTGTGTACACTGTACCGCGGTCTTGTTGAAGGCAAGCGGTTCGAGCAACGTCCTCCTTTTCTGGAAATGGCCACAGTGACGATGTGGATCCACGCGGTCCAAGTTGGACTCGAGCTTTTGGACTCCAAGACTCCCCCGACATTTTGGACCTCTAGCAGACGGGGCAGGTCGCCATTTTCGTCTCTCTATGTACTGATACCCCTGCCCCTATTCCGGATGCAAGTTAAGGGGGCTGTAATATTTCAATGGCGGACAAAGCCGAGACAACGTGGAAATCTCCATGAAGTTTGGCGAAGTCGCAACTTTTCAGATACTGCGTAGTGTGTGTGTGTGAGAGAGAGAGATTGCCGAATACTTGAGTGTGTGTGTGCTTGACAGCCGAACGAACCCAAGTGTTGAGGTTGAGATAGATAGAGAGAGAGTTGAGGGACGAGTTGCGTGCCTCATGTTTGCTTCCAAGGAGAAACAGCAGGCAGTCTCTCTATATCGTTTCAGGTTCAAAACATGAGAAACAACCCTCGCGACCCGAGTCGTGCAAACCCAACTGCAGTGTAACGGTAGCAGTGAAAATGACACAGGTATTGCAGGCAGATTCTCTCCATGAGATAAGATGATGCGTGTTTGTTGTCGCTGGCCACTGTAGTGTATCATCAGTTGTTGTTGTGTACGTGCAGTTGATTTTATCCGGAATCCAGGGCAGTATTTCTGAAATGAGAATCCTGGAAATACTATTTCAGGACTCTGGAATGCTCATTAGACGGCAAAACGATACGGATGTCGTTCGCTTGGAGTAGAACCGCTGCATTTTGTGAATGCGTTATGCAGAGCATGGTCATCGAAAGACGCCTTAGTATCGAGCATACAAACAGCAAGATGTACTGAAACAGATGAGCCGTTCGACCTGTTTCATAGCAAGAACAGTGATGTGCATAGCCGGTGTGAGCGGTCACCGAAAACCAATGATGTGTCTTGCCGCTTCTCGTTTGCGAACTGTGTGGTTGAACTGTACTCGGCCCTCACAATGTGAACGTCACCTCTCGAGGCAGAACTCCAGTGTGGCTGGAAGTCAGTTCAAGCCGAAAGTCGACAATATCTGTCCTGTCGATCTCCACTGGAAACCGTGCAAGAGGACCCTAAAGCTCGAGGTCCTTGATGAATCCATCCCTGGGGCAATCTAAAAATGTGTTCATGCTGCTGGGTTTGCAACCACCACGATCCCGACGAAACTCATGCCAACTGGTAGCAGTGCAGAACAAACAATCAAGAAACCCAAATCAGGCACTCGGACTGTATCTGCTTTAACAGCAAAACTAGCAATCAACTCACGTCTCCCGTAAACTGTATCGATCGGCAAACAAAAAGTTTGCGTGAGATGCGCAACCTTGCACTGCAAGGTTGTGGAAAACCAGTATTGCAAGGTTGTGGATCGTGAAATCAGTTTTGCAAGGTTGTGGAAACTTGTATTGCACTGCTGTGGGCCCTTGTATTGTAAGGTTGTGGAAGTTGTGGTCCGTGGATCCCCTCGCACTGGATGATTCGACAGCAATCCCGGTGCAGGAAACTCTGAGATAAATCGTCGGCACAGAAGCGTTTCGAGACACTGAATCCGAGCACCACCTGCACTGTACAGTGTGAGTGTGTGCACCCTATCCTATGGATATCGCTGGCTTCTCTGCTTGGTGGTTTGTTCTCGCAGTGCGAGATAACATCAATCCTCTCGAAGCTGCGCGGTGACGTAAATCAGAATTCCGCTGGCACAAGTTCTGGCAGGCTTTGGCGTTCCGCAGCTTTTGAGCTGCCCATTCTGTCGCCTCGCGAGCTGCAGATGAGCCGGTTGTGCTCACTCATACCACTTTGGGAATCCAACGCGAGACAAAGAACAGGCCATGATTGCGAGACAAGGGTCAGATCATACCGTAATATATTCTCTTGTGTAATTTACTGTTTCAGGAACATGTTGCCCTGAGATGTCATTTCCAAGTCCCCCCCAAAATTGTCTCGCTGGGTTGCTGGAAATTCCTCGCAAGGTGCCAACAATGAAGTTTCGAGGCGAGACGGTGGACTGGTACTGTATCCAGAACTGTACAGTAGCGTGCAGCAGTGAGCGGATCCTACAGTATGTATGTCGAGTCTCGAGGCAGCAGGAGAAGTGCGAAACTGCATTCTTCTTTGTTAACAGCATGAGTGGTCTGCAGGCTCCCAGCCGCCAGCGTTAACATAGAAGCCGTCGCGGGGACTCATCATCAGCGGGGCTGGTTAGACACCTGCAACAACAGCACCTGGTGCATTCTTCTCTCATGGCGCTACGAGGTGTCGCCACGAAAAAAAAGAAGAACTCTCTTTGCGGGTCTCTCCCCTGCGAGCCTTTATCTTGAGGTCGATTGCAAGCGTCAGCATGAATGCGCGTGTGACCGACGACTGTCTATAATATTCCCCAAGTACAGCTCCTCCAGTCTACTGCCTGCCTCGCTTCAACTACTGTGTGCTTTCAATGTGTGGTCCCGCGGATGGCGCGGATGACAACAGTCGTTTACCGTAGCGAAAGCACTTTGCTCCAGTTCGGCGAGTAGTACGCGTACAGCACTGCATGTTCGAAGGGAGAAGATGCACCAACAATGCACAGACAGACGCATTCTTCAAGGAGAAATCGTAAGGCGTGGCAGAGCTTCCGCCTCATACACGACTGAGAATTGTGTGGTGGTGGGATGGAATGAATGAATGGTTGCCCATCGCGATGGCGGGGTCGTTCATGTCACACTTGGGCAGGCGTTGCATTCTGTGTCGCTGGGAACCGCGGCTCGAGATCGCGGCACCAGATGCGACGGCCAGAGGAGACGGATGGCGATATTGCCAGCACCGAATCGTGCCAACACGTGGACGTGCAGGAGGAATGCGGACACGCGATCCTTCTCGACTCGTTCAAAAACGTTTTCTTGCAGGCTTTTCGAACCACCTTGAATGGCTTTCAGATCCAGACACACCGATGTCTTGTGGTGTTTTGCGTGGCCACCATGGCGTGAAGAATATTTCCAGGATACGACTTTCTGCAGCCAAACAGGGACTACGAAGACGTCTCTCGGATCTGAACTTGCGGTGGATCTGCTGGAAAAGCCAATGATGCAAATGCAGCCTCGTACGCGGCCCTGCTTCAGTCATGTGGTGCAGCTGGTGCCGCTGAGGACAAACCCACTCTTGAATCTTCGAGATCCCACTGCGAGCGCACATGAAGCGCAGAGCGGCGTGGTTCCTACAGTTACCAGAGTTGAAGTTGATTAGATATGGATGCTGTTAGATACGGTATCTCGGCCATTAGAAACGGTAGAAACGATTCTTACCAACACAGCCAGTTCACAAAGACGCCGCACATCAAAGGCAATCCCCGCATCGATTTCGAAGGCCTGCTTCCAGAACCATGGCGACGGCGCCGCGCCAACACCTTCCGCCATGCTGCCACGGCGTGCTGCTCCCTCGTAAGGACACGCCCAGAGTACGTCCCATCTGACGCTCGCGAAATCGCGGCGTCCAGAGCCTCTGTAGAAGCTGAATGGCTCATCTCTCTCCTTCCATTTTGCCAGGTCCGCTTCAAGTCCGAGCTGACCAAGTACGCTGTTCCTAGCGCCAAGAAAGACGCGCTCCCTCGACTCGCAGCCGCGCTGACGGATGCGCGGTCGGCGCTGCAGCTCGACCGGTCCGCCTCGGACGCCTCTGGAAGCGGCTCCAAGTTCCAGACGATGGAGCAGATCCAGGCGTATCTGGTCGCACTGGCCGAGTACCTCTCGCTTGTCAAGGGCTTTACAGTCACGGCCGCGAGCCTCGTCTCTGATACCCAACCGCCCATGGTCGGTGGCGAGAGCGTCGTGGATCCCGTCGTGACGCTGGACGCGTCGGGCCTGAACGGCTCGCCCCAGGCAGCGCTACGGCAGCCGCTGATTGACACGGCCGCGACGGGCGTCGACCTGACGGCGTCGCGGTCCAAGTGCCTGAGCTTCTGCAGCTGGCGCGACGTGCTCACCACGAGCAACATCCACGCGCCCAACGCACGCATCGAGATGGCGCAGGCGCTGCTGGCGAGCGGTCTCCACCTCCTGAACGACGCGCGCGTGCGCGTGGATGCGATGCTCGCCGAGCGCGTGACCGAAATTCCCGAGAACGAGCTCAAGATCGCGTACCAACTTCTGCTCCACGCTGCCGGCGTGTTGGACGCGTGTCTCCGGTCCATCGACTGTGTCCCCAAAGCCATCGGTGCCGACGTGAGCGACCTCTCAGCCAACATAGGGGACGCGACGACCACCGACAAAGCCCAGGACGACGAAGCCGCGCTGGCCAAGTGGCGGGAAGAGCAGCAACGCACAAATCAGACGCCGACAGCGCCACCGTTGGCGTCGGATCCGTTGTTGGCGTCTGACGCCGCCCGCGCGAACACCAACGAGGACGACCTTGCGATGCTCAACCGACTGCCCGATCTTGCGGGCGGCCGCTATCCGCAAGTGCTCGCGTGGGTCGCGCTCGCGCAGGCGCAAGAGCTCGTGATCTTGAGGGGCATCTCGCGGGACTTTGTCGACTATTCGCTCATGGCCAAGCTCTCGCTGGATGTCGCCACGCGGTACAGTGAAGTCCATGCGTTCACGAGGCGTTACTTGCCGTGTATGTCGTCGGCGCTCGCTGAGCGGTTGCAGCTGTACGCTGCGTTCAAGCACGCCTACTACACCGCCGTGTCCTGCTACTTTCAGGTAAGGGTGGCTATATGGGAGAATCTCGTACTTGGAATTGATGGGTTTTGTAATTCTGTGGATACATAGGGAGCTGCGTGTATGGAGAAGGACGACGCTCGCCACTGCGCGCAGGCGATCGCCGACTTCAAGCAGGCCGCCAAGCTGATCCAGCAGGCGAACAATCTCAAGACGCAGTACGACGCCAAGACGGGAAAGGACAAAGACGACCGCGACCGGTTGTTTGCGATCAAGACGGTGTATGTGCGGGCCGAGCAGATTATCCAGCGCGACCTCGAGATCGTGACGAGGCGGAACGACTCGATCTACTACGAGCGGGTGCGTTCGATTCTTCTTCCGTACTGATGCAATACAACACTAATGTGGAATGCGAGGCTAGATTCCCGAGCCCGAGCCGCCGTGCGAACCCATCAGTCTTGTGCGCGCCGTCGAGTTTGCTGCTGTCGAGGTCCACGCACTGTGGCACGACGCCGACATCAACTCGTGTGTGCAGGCGACGCCCCCACGCGCGGCCACCTCTGCGGCTCAGGCCAACGGAGCAGCGGGGTCGTCTCGCCCAGCAGATGCGACGGCCGGTAACATTCAAGAGACCGCAAAGCCTCGAGATGGATGCTGCGGTAGCTGTGTCATTTCGTGAAGCGATTCTCTGGCTGATTGAATAAGAGCCACCTATCTTATCAGCTTTTCATCGCTGGCATGCAAACAAGAACAAGTGGTCAGGCCCCTGAATAAGCAGGAGTGATGGGAAGAGGAGAACTAGATTAGGTGCCACTAACAGCGGCCCCACCACGCCATTTCGCTTTTGTCTTCGTCTCCCACCAACCTTCCATCTCTTCTACCAACGTCGACCGTTACTCCGACTTCTCCAGCTCCTTCACCACGACACGATGGCGAGGCACTCGATCGCCTTCCCGGCACTGCCACCAGTCGCGGATGCCGCAGCGCAAGCCATACTCGCGCCATTTGCCGCGCCCGCGATCGCTGCCGGCACTCTCCACAACGATGCTCTCTTGGACCAGGCCAACGTGGAGTTTGAAAAGCGTCGCGAACTTGACAGCGTCGGCTTGGGTTCTGTGACGGATGCCGAACTGCGGTCGGCGCGGCTGCGATCGAATGCATTGGCCATCGAATACATGATTGCCGCCTACCCACTGAACCTCCAAGGCGTCGGTCAGCAAAACCTGGCACAGGCCCAACAGGATATCGCGCGCCTCCAACAGACTGCGGCGACTCATCAGCAGGCACTCGCGGATCTTGAGGGGGGAAGCGCTGGCTCGTCTTCAGGAAACGGCACGTCTTGGACACGATGTGACAGCTCTCCGAGGGGATGTTGGTGTGGGGCCATACCAACCTTCGATCGGAGATGTCCTCCAGGAATCTCGACGTCGTTATGATAACATGCTCCAGCGCATGAGGAACAAGGTCGCAACGGATCGCGCCCCCGCTAAGATGACGCGCCGCAATGTTCCGCTGTTCCTGTTTGTCAAGGTCGACGCACAACCTGGTGGCAGTATGTATCCCCGCCCGGCTCTGCTCCCAGCGCTCCCGCAAGTTGCTCCTGGTGATCCGATCCCGAGCCCACCGTTCCCCGCAACATTTCAAGATATCGATGCGATGACGCTCGACTCCATCAACGACCTCATGGTTCTGATGAACGAAGACTTTGACATCATTCCTGGAGACCAACTTCCAATGATGCAGTCCAAAGTACGTCGTTTCTTGACCGATCGACCGTGACTGAACTCCGTACGCAGTCGGGATCAAATCGAACTCGACTCCCAGTGCTTGTGGTTGCTTTATCACCGACCACTGGAGAACGAATCGCGAAGTTAGGCAAATCAGTTGCATATCCCACCGCTTGAGCAATCGAGAATATACTCTGTAGACTTATCAAATGCGAGAGACTGTTTTCTTCCAACCCTCACGGATAGTTGGTCAACGCGATGCGCAGCTTTTGGTGCCAAAAGGCTAGCGAATCCGCTGGTCGAATGGAGAAGTTGTCGTCCATTACGATCGCGAGGTCGTTCATGTCTTGCTTAGTCATGCGTTGGATGGCGGCATGTGTCGGTGGAAACGGCGGGCTTGGAATCTCAGCACCAACGGCTACGACCGGAAGATCTGGACGGCCTGACTCGCGAGGAATGATGCCTGCACCGACGCGCGAGGAGACCTTGACGAGTGGCGTCAGAGGGAAGTCCGGTCGGTCGACAGCCGTGGCCGACGCGTAGGCGAGCGTTTCGTGCTTGGCTTTTTGAGTTCGATTGTGCTGCAGGGCCGAGCGCTCGACGCGTTCGATTTCGTACGTTTCCCGACGACGTATGGTGGCAATGTCCTGTGTCGCGCCCATCATGATCTCGCGTTCGGCAGCAAACAACTTCCGAATATTCTCGATCCTTCGGGTGCTGTCTTCCATCATCTCGATGGTCGCCGCCATACTCTCGTGCATCGCATCAAAGCTCTGCTGAACGAGGCCTGCATTGCGACGGGTCTCCAGGATCTGCTCCCGCTGGGGGTCTGGCGGGTACGCCATCAGTGCAAACTGCGTCTCCAGCGCGCGTAGCTGCGTTCGTGCGTGGGCCACGTCCGTGTCGGGGGCGAGACCCATGGAATGCAATAGACGACGGTGCTTGTACGCTTGAATCGCGAGGGTCAATTGCGCATTCTCAACAGCAGCAGCAGCTGCCGCCATTGGTGTGACCGTGGATCTGCCAGCCGTGCCAGCAAGCCGTGATTTTTGATGTGATCTAACCACGAAGATCTCTAGAACGCCCTGTCGCCCACGGACTTCTCACCGTTACTCCACCGTTTTCTCAGCGGACCTCCCTTTTTCCAAGTCTCTCGTCCTATTCTCCATCTTGCCTCTACGTCGCCTCTCTCGCTGATGCATCTGGCCAACTACCCAGCGCTGCCGCCTCCAGCCAACGCACAAGCGCGCGCGTGGTTCGCGACCACGACTGCGCCGCCCATTGTCTTTGGCACGGGATTCGACAACAGCAATGTGGCCAAGGCGCGCTTCGAGTACAAGCAGCGCAAGCTCTTCCACACGATGGGACTGGTCACGAACACTGAGCTGCTCCACGCGCGACTGCGCTGTGTTGCGGTTGTGAACGAGTACGCGGCAGCGATATATCCGCCGACGCCGCAGTCGACGCTCAATGAGATCCGCCGTCTCTGCGCGCGGCTCGAGAACGAGAACAGCGACCGCGTGGCCGCCATTCAAGACGATGTGGCAACAGTGCGATGTGCATTGGACCACGCTGACAGCGTATTGAACGGCACGGAGCGTTCGATGAAGAAGCAGAAGCGGAGCCAAGCATGAACTGTATAGCTCACTTCAACATGGCCTTATCTAACGGCATCAAATCCATATTTACCGCATGAATGTACTACTGTTTCAATGACAACCCGAACGAGATACAGGGACGCGTTCATGGATTCGACCACTCGGCTCCTTATATTTATTCATGCAAGCTCAAGTCCATGATAACTGGTCAGCGTGAGCCAATCGAGCGGACCACCCTGCTCATGACGTCTCGCAGATCCACGATGATACGGTCGTTCACACCGACAGGCAGCGGAAGACCCTGGGGAATCGAGAGGATCTGACGAGCCTCAAAGACAATGGTCTCTTGAGCTGGTAGGTCATTCGGGTCCGAGTCGACGCGACCTGCCGCCACTGGAGGTGGGAGACAACCACGTCGTCTCAACGGACGACGACCGACGTCGTACAGTTCGTACGCGATCGACTGTGCGTGAGAACCGACCTTGAACAGAAGCACGTTCTTGATACCAGGATACCCGTGCCACCACAGCGCAGCCACACGCAGACTCGCACAGCTCTGCCAATGCCCAACCTCGACAGCGAGCGTGATCCAGTCCGTGACGTTGGACGGCCGAGGCGACCGATGTGGCGTATCTTCATATGGCCCGAACGTCGCATCGGCTTCCTTGACCGGGAGTTTACTGCCGCGATGCACCGTCACGGAGCCGCATCCATTAATCTCATTCTCGTGTGCAGTGGCGTCTCGGTCGATGCGTTCAACGAGTACGTCGGGGACGGCGAAGATCTTCCGATTGGCGTGCGCTTTCTCCAACTGGAAGATGATGGCCGCCTGCTGATGGTGGATTCTGCCACCAGCATCCACGAAGCCACAAAGTGTCAGTTCGACCGTGTCTTCCTGCGTGCGGCAGGAAATGAAGATGAGATTAATGGATGTGGCTCCGTGACGGTGCATCGCGGCAGTAAACTCCCGGTCAAGGAAGCCGATGCGACGGTCGGGCCATATGAAGATACGCCACATCGGTCGCCTCGGCCGTCCAACGTCACGGACTGGATCACGCTCGCTGTGGAGGTTGGACACTGGCAGAGCTGGGCAAGTCTACGTGTGGCTGCGCTGTGGTGGCATGGGTTGCCTGGTATCAAGTACGAGCTGCTGCTCAAGATCCGCGCTCAAGCACAGTCACTGGAGTACGAACTGTACGACGTCGATCGTCATCCGATGGGACCACGTGGTGGCCTCCCACCTCCAGTGGCGACAGGTCATATTGACGCCAATCCGAATGGATCACCAGCGCCAGAGAATGTTGTGTTCGAGGCTCGTCAGATCCTGTCGATTCCCCACGGTCTTCCGCTCCCTGTCGGTGTGAACGACCGTATCATCGTGGATCTGCGAGACGTCATGAGCATGGTGATCCGCTCGATCTGTCGAAGCTGATAAGCTCTCGCTCCATCAGGGATCTCGCCGTGCGTGAACGCTGGCTCTCTTCCTCCCAGTCTCTCTCTCTCTCTCTTTCTCTAGATACAACAGAGTCCATGATGAACGAGTGATGATCGTTGAAGTTGACTTTGTTTGCATAGATCAGTACTCTGCGCTTTGTGCTGTCCCTTGTTGAACTCATTGGCTACCGCGCGATTCGGGACACGCATCATCGCATCAACAAAATCCAACAAAATTCCAACAGCGCCAACGACGCCAACGCATATCGGATACCATGCGCGGTGACGCCGCCGACGCAGGCGCGTCGCCCAACATGGTGTTTCCGAGCGGCGCCTACGGCAAATACAAGCGCGCGACCGCCTACTTTCTCCACTGGCTGCTGCGCGCGCGCGTGGTCAATGGGTTTGGCGCACTGGAGCAGTCCGGCCACCAAACCAACAAATCCAAGAAGAAGAAGAAACCAACAAAAGCGCTACCGCCCGCGGTTCAAGCGTTGGACGAATACGATCGGACCGTCGCTGCCATCGCGCGAAAACCAACGGCACTTCCCGAGGCGCTGCGACGCCAGTGGCCGCGCGCGATGGCGGCCTGCGAGTCCGCGATCACGCTGCGTGCGCACGTGGCTCAGTTCTTCGCTCCCAAGACAGGCGACGACCCGCACATGCACTTCCTGCAGCGACTTGCAACCTGGTTCCAGACGCTCCGCGACGCCAACGCCAACAGTAACGGCATGGGGCACGGAACCGACTCGCGCTCGGGGGAACCGACAAATTTCGCCAACTATTACGACGTTTTGGATCTGCCCGACGATTTCTTTGACGACATTGCCGAGGAGTTTGAGGCCACGACCACCAACACGTCGACCGTGTCGCCAAGCGAGCGCAAGCGGCTCTCGGAAGAGCCGTTCGACGACGACGCGGCGCTCGAGTTGGCGTAATTGTTGTTGGAGTTGGACGAGTTGGTCGAGGCCGTGTACCAAGTGTTCTGCGACGTCAAGCGCCAACAAAAAACGTTGGTCGAAGCCACGATCATCACCGATATCGCCGTGGATTTCGCTCGCCGCGTGGTCGCGCAGTTTCAACTCCACTACCCCCACGTGCGAAACGCCATGGATCTCAAGACCATGCTCTTGCAGTCGACCCCGGTCGAGCACGCCTACACGCTCACCAACAAGGTGTACGCCGCGTGGAATCCAACAAATAGCGTTGGCGTTGGTAAATGCCGCCAACGTACGTGCGCGGAACGATTCTCCTGGATCTGCTCTGGGTCGTGGATTGTCTCAGAACCTTTTCCACTGCGATCCTCGACCGCCCCACGGATCTCTTGGTCGTGACCGAGGGCGCCAACGGGGAGACCTTCAGTGAAGAGCTCACGCCGCACTATACGATCCCAGGGTTCCGCCCTCCGATGGCCTTCTTCCTGTAGCAGCTCCCGCTGCTCTACAACGAAATGGTCGAGTCCCGTCAGCACGGCGCCGACCTGGACGCGCTGGGCTTTTCCGACTTCTTCTTCAAGCCGCTGGTCGACTTCTTCACCACAAGAGAGGTCAGCATCGAGGCGGCGTTTGTCTGTGTCTGCTGGGTAAGGGCGGTCTCGGCCCTCCAAGGGGATGGAGGGCTGGGCCGCTCTGTCTCGCTGTCGGTGATGCACCGCTGGCATCTCGAGGAGCGGCTCCGTGGATCTCTTAAGAAGGACGACGACGCGCCGCTAGTCGAGGACCAGAAGATCGTGCTCAGTGTGCTCAAGTATAGCGACAGACTCACAGCACTGACGAGAGCCAACCCCCTGGTCGCTGGCGGGTTGCTAATGACCAACCACTTGAACTACCTCCACGTGGGCACCGAAGTGAGCTTGGCCACGACGCGGCTCCGTGCGCTCTGCCATATCTACTCGGCGCTGAAAGACCGTCAGCTCCTCGAACCGATTCCGCTGCTGGACGGTCTGATCACTCTGTACGAGCCAGCGTTGTTCACGCCGTCCCGTGCGGCGGCCACGCAGGGGTCGTTCATGCGCGTCTACCAATCGAGCTGCTCCGAGAAAACACGCCGCCCCAAGAAGCACAACAGCAAGCACCACGCGGAGGACCGCACGTGCCGCTGCCTCTTCTCGTCCTCCAAGGTGCTGCAGCTGCTGAGTGACCACGATTACTCGGTGCTGCCGACCGCATTGGTATCCACGACTGCATCCTGGAAGGCGCAGCTTCGTGGCATCTCGGAGTTGTGCACGCACGAGCTCTTTGGCTCGCGCGTGCTGTCGAGGGAGCTGCTCCAGCTGTCCAACGATCTCGTCGACGTCTTTGACGCGCTGCGGGACGGTCTGGACGGCCATGCTGAATTCGCGACTTTGGCCGCCAGGACGGATTCGTACTTGGACGACGCACTAGAAGATGCGGTGGTCGTGGCGCTGCTGCCGATGCTCGACACGCTGAATCTCGACGGCTCGATAACGATCAAGGTCGTGGACAATTCACCATGGACACAGTCGCCGTCGGTGCCGCCCCCCGAGGTCACTGACCTCGTGCGGAAGTACTGTGAGCACGCTGCGTCCATTATCACGGCGTATTTCGGCGGCAGTGAAGTACCGCCAGGCCTTGTTCGATCCGCATTGCTTCCGCCAGTGGTACATGGCGCCGTTTGAAAAGTACTTTGCGACCAGCAAGGTCTCGCTCGAGATGGTCTTTCTCGGCATTTGCTGGGTGCGCTCGATCGCCGCGCTCCAGGGCAACGACCTTGGTCTCGGCCGCAACATCAGCTTGTCCATCACGCACCGCTGGGACCTTGAAGACCGGCTCAACGCGTCCATCATCCGTGGCAATATGCAGCAGACTGATCCGAAATTCCACTCCGAGATGGAAATCGCTCTCGACGACATGCAGGAAAGCGAAGAGCACACGGCGCTGCTTCGAGCGCATCCGATCTTTGCCGGCTGTACGATGCTGGACCACCATGTGAGCTACCTCTTCATAGGCGCACGCGCGACCGTGATGACGCCTCGCTTTCGAGCGTTTTGCCACATCTACTCGGCGCTGTGCGATCGCCAACTGCTCGAGAAGATTCCGTTTCTTGAAGAAACGATCCGCGTCTACGAGACGTCCATCTTCTCGCCCAACCGCCAGGCGGCGACCCACGGCGCGTTCTTGCGCACGTTTCTCGCGAGCTCGAATATGACCGACTTGGAGATCGACGCGATCTTTAACCGCCGCGAGGCCCCATCACGAGACAAGCGCATTACACGCGAGAGTTCGCGTTTCCCGGCCACGTCCAAGACGTTTCGCCTGCTCGCGGCGAAAACCTATTCCGTGTTTCCGTCCGATCTGTCCAAGACGACGGCCTGGACTGTGCTGCTCAAGGCGGTGGCGCAGCTCTGCAAAGAAGAGCTCTTTGAATCGCGCGTGCTGTCGCGGGATCTGCTCAAGCTCAATGACGATTTGGTGGACGTGTTTCACGCGCTTGCCGACAAACTGGACCGCCGCGACGCGCTGACTTCCATGGCGGCCGAGATGGACCCACGCACGCCGCTCCATGTGCACAAGAGCCGCGCGTCCGTGGACGCCATCATCAATCCGCTGCTGCCGCTGCTCGACACGCTCAGTCTCGATTCCACGTCCGTCTTGACATCGGACACGGTGGGGCTGCTGGGCATGAACTCGTCGCGACCGGATATGGTGGCGCGACGGGAGGCTATGAGCGAGCTCGTGAGCGACTCGATCGTGGGCTTTAGCCGTCGCGCAGCTGACGTCATTGCCAGTCGCTTTGGCGGATTGAGTGCAGCTCAAGTGGAGAAGACGTATTTCACGCTGCCTCCGACTCCCAATTGGGTTTCGCTCACGTTTGGTGAAGCGCCCTTTCGCCTGGATGCGCCACGGAAAGCGACGACCATGGAGACGTTCTCGTCGCTCATGAAGATGCTGCAAGAGAGTGAAGGCCCATTACTCCCCGACTAGATCGCCACGCTCAAGCAGAGCGTGATCGCCGACCCGTCGCTCGTTTCGGTAGTTCTCCCTGGGCCGCATATCGAGCTCTGCTCGCTGCTTCACCATGCGGCCGCTGGCCGCGTCCGTGACCGGCGGCTCGTCGAGTGGCTCATTCAGATGGGCGCGTTGGAGCGCCAGCCACCGCACTTCCACAACCCGCCCGAGATTGGCCAGCAGAAGTGGGTCGGCCTCCACAACGACCAGCTCTGCGACTACATGGCGGTCCACAGCGCCGCCAAGGCCGGGCTGCCCGATATGGTGCAGCTCATTCTCGGTGCCGGCCATTTCCGCGACACCAACAAGGTGACGTACCAGACCAAGGACTCACTGCCCCACATCGCAGTCCGCCAGGGCGACCGGGGAGTGCTGCGTTTGTCATGCGCATGGGCGCCAACGTGACCCACAAGAACGCTGCTGGAAAGTACGTGCACGACTTGACCACCAACATCAAGTGGAAGCGAGAGCTGCTCACGTCCGTCGTCGAGCAGCGCAAGTTCGACGAGCTCATCCAGGAGTTCAAGCGAGAGCGAAGCAAGGGCATGCAGATCCAGCAGGACCGTGGAGCAGGCCGAGCAGCTCAGGGAGCGACTGGAGAGACAGCGGGAGGCCGAGGCCGGTGGTTGGGTGGAGGAGACGAGCAGCAAGAAGGCCACCAAGCCACCGAGCGGTGCGGGGCAGGCGACGGCGGTCGTCTCCACCCCCATCAATGAGACCCCCGATGCCAGCGGTGGCAAGAAGAAGAAAAACAAAAAGAAAAAGAAAAAAGACATGGTCCGCACGGACGACCACGTGACCGACGCGGCGCTCCAGCTCATGGAAGAGTTGGGGGCTGGAAAGAAAGGCGCGTCCAACGAGTCGTTGGATCGCATCGATCAATTGGCCAACTTGTTGGACGCTTTGAAAGACACGGCTTCCTCGGACCAAGAAGCGACGGCCGCGGCCGCGCTGGCGATCGTCGATGCGATCAAGTCCAGGGTGTTTTACCTGGCGCAGTTGACCAACCTCCAGGGCTTTTCCCGTGACGTCGTCCTGCGCGACGCCAACGACGCCTCGCGGGCGTTGTTTTTGCTGAGCAAGTTCCAACGCCAACTGCCTCCGTCTCCAGTGGTACCTCGTGACCAACTGTGGCAACTCGAGTCACCTCTGCCCGTACCCACAACGGCGTTGGGCAAGCTCAAGCAACGCGCGGGGTCGGCGTTGGATTTCACCGACTTTCTCTCGTTCGTGGCGCTCACGGCGACCCTCTTTGTCGCCTACCGACGCACTTCTCAAGCCAACGAACTGTTTGATCTGCTGGAGAGGAGGCTACTCAAGCTGCCGCAGCGCGTGCTGCTTTTCCGCGAGTTTGTCTCCACGTTGGTCGACGGGCGCGACAACGCGGGCATCACGCCAGTGTTGGGAGCGACCAACGATGCCGAGCGTCAGTTGGTTTGGTACGCGAGCGTCCACGGTATCACGACGCCCGAGACGCTCGCGGCGCTCGACATGCTCCACGGCTGCCGCTGCTTCCGGCGCATTGGCCCCTTGGTCGACGACCTCACGACGGCCTTCACGCAGTTTACGCGGCAAATCGTAGAGGACGCCAACGCCAACGACGGTTCCCATCATCATGTTGGGTTTTCCAACTCGTAGTCACCATGCATCAGTCGAAAAGCAAAGGCCAACGCGGGGGCAACTTGAACGACCAAAACCAAGCGATCATTAACTTATGCGTCTCATTTTTATCTGTTTTGTTGGGCTTCTTCGGCTCATACATGCAAAGCGGAGAGCGTGGCGAATAGCACGGCACGCGGGCGGCGGAAAGGAGGAGTCTGTAGGGGGATAGAAAAGCGCGGACTTGCTCAAATGTCTTCGCACCACTTGTTCTCCTCGCGGATCATCTGCTCTTCCTCGGGCGTGAACTCCTGCGTGATGCCAAAGGTGGCACGGATCTCCTCGGGGGTCTTGCCCTTGATGAGCGTCGCGACCTTGGCGCACGTGAGGTCGAGCAGCGACTTGATGTCCATGTAGTTGGCCGCGAGAATGAGCTCAAAGAGCATCTCCTGCTCGAGCTTCTCGACGAAGTCGGCGTCCCATTCGCTCACGGCGTCGCGGATATCGTTGGTGCGCAGCGGCTTCTCAATGTCCTTCATCGGGTTGTTGTAGTGGTGCTGGCAAAACTCAATCACCTTGGTGAGCACCGTGCCCTTGACGTTGGGCAGCGGCACGTCGGGCGTCTCGTCGCCGTCCGCCTCCTCGGCCGTCAGCGTCTTCACGAGCTGCGAGACCGACGCGACCTCAGCGAGCACCTCGAACTTCTCACCGTCCTGGGAAACGAGGTTGACCTTGCTCATATTGGTTGTTGGTTGTTGGAAAGTTGGGAGTTGGGGAGTTGTTGAAGAAGACTTGGGCGGAAGTCGGCGGAATCGGTAGTGAACAAATTCCCGTTGTTGGCGCGGGCCATCAACCAAAAACACGGGAGGCGGGGGAAGGCAGAGACGGCGGGTTGGAAGGTTCCAAAGTGCGACCATCACTCATCCTCATATCACAGGAACAGAAATCAGTGGCGGGTTCACTGTGTGAATATATTAGAGAGTTTGAGAGTTCTTTTTCAGGTGTTTGAAACAGGCTTTCGGAATGATGGTCGTTATGGGTTATGGGAGGTAACGGAGCGTGGGGTTCGCTTGCAGCAGATGCCCTAAATCAGGACCGATCCACCAAACGATATTCCATTGGGGACTGTTGTACCCATTTCCCTCCACACCAATCGGCGCACTCCGCGTCATAATCCCGTAATAAGCATATTTCCATCCATTTCATTCTAATTCATCATATTTCTGAGCCCCCTTCTATGCTCCTCTTACCAGAACATGGAGCCGCTGGGTACCGACGCCTTGTTGCGTGAGTAGCGCATGTACTTTTGGTCGTTGAGCTTGTCGCCCTGCGTCTTGTCGAGCTTGCCCGTGGCCACGAGGCTGCCGCTATTGGCGAGCGACGAGCCACCTCCCGTGCTGCTCAGGCGGGTGGGGCTACTGGGACCGACCATGGCCATGATCATAGCCGCGCTCTTGCCGTCCGGGGACGTCGAGAAGGCAATGTTCCCGGAGCCCGAGGCCGAGCGGCTCAGCTCCTTGGAAGCGACCGAGGCCTTGAGCTGCGCGTGGAGCTGGAGCATCTTGGGTTCAATGACCTCCATGAACTGCTGCTGTGGGCCGATGACGCTACCCGGACGGCAGATGCGCAACCAGCCGATGAGCTCGTGGGCCGTGAACTGGTCGTGCTTCATCATGTAGGCGCCAATGCAGGTGCCCGTGCGACCGAGCCCGGCCTTGCAGTGCACGGCGACGGCGCCCGGGGTCTTTTCGCAGGCCTCGAGAAACTTCAGCAGCACGGGCATCGGTGCGTTCGTGCCGTCCGGGTAGATGAGGTCCAGGTGGTCGATGCCCGCCGAGAGAAACTTCTTCTCGTCGTACTGCTTCTCATTGAGGCGCACGACGAGCGTGACGTTCTTCTTCTTGAAGTACGGGATGTAGTGCTCGGGCGTGAGCATGACGTGACCCTGAGGCGTGCGGCTGTACGTGTTGTGCGGACCCGCGAACGCGATGAACTTGGGCGAGACCCACGTGAGGTCGCCGTTCTCGACCCGCTCAAAGTGCTGGTATTCGTGGAGATCAAAGGTCTTGGTCGAGAGGTACCCGACGTTGACGGCGCGTTCGAGTCCCTTGAGGCAGTCAAGCACGGTGAGGTTGAACGTGCAGACGCTGGGCGTTGCGTCGTGGAATGGCGGGAACCGCATGCGCTCGAACGGCTCGTAGGCCTTGGCGGCGCTCATGCCTTGAAAGAGGATGGCCCAGCACGCGAGGATGCACGCGGCGTTGGCGCGCTGCTGGCCCTGTGCCGACGAGTAGAAGAAGATGCGCTCGCCCGTCTTGGCCGCGTTCGCGAGCTTCTTGTTGAGCATGTCGGAAAAGACGAACGTGTGTCCGAGGTTGAGCGGTCCAAAGTCGAGGTAGAAGTTCCAGTACACGAGCTCTTCGTCGATCGAGAAGAAGTGGGCGCCGTTGATGCGGGGCGGGGCCTTCTTGAGCGCGACGTACCAGAGGCGGTTCGGCAGGTACTCGATCGCGTCTTCAAGACCAGGGATCGTGACAGGGTTCGCCATGGTGCTGGAACTTCTCGGTGCTGCTGGAAACTTCGTCGTGGATCGGGACGAGTCGCTTCGGGCAACGGGCGACGGACGAAGGACTGCCGGAAAAGATTCTTGACTTCACAAGAAGCTTTCGTCGAAACGAGAAGAGAGTGAGTGCTGCGGCGCCGGTGGGTAGACGCTCGCAAAGACTGCTACGCTAGCTGGCTGGCTGACTGCTGCTTCGGACGAGTGCTTTTTGGAAGTGAGTCGAGCTGACGCACGGGCGGCGACGCGTTGTCAGTGCGAACCGAGCTCTCGCGGTCTACGTGACTGAGCAGGTTGAGCTCCGTCCTCTCTTTTGTTCCTGGACACTTGTCCGAACCACGTCCTCTGTCGTCACACGTCACACATGCGGGTCCGAGGGAGTGGGAGCGTCAAATGTGGTGGCAGTGTCTCGACTCTTATCGCCCCGAAAAACCATTGAAGTCTCAAACGAGCCGTCCACGTGTTTGTGCTTCTTCCTCTCGCTGCACGATCGTCTGTCAGCGATTGTCCTCAGAACTTCCTTCTGGCCACCGCGTGATTCACCGCTGCACGATCTTGCGGGTATTTCCGGTCTCCTGCGGATGCAGTTACCCTAACAACTCTGGATCGCGGTTGCTGTTTCTGGAACAATGCGAATGACGAGTCCGACCAATAGCCAAGACCTTCGTTGTCCACAAGGTGCTCGAGAAACCGCGTGACGTATCTACCCATCAACAGAAGCGCTTGTCGGAAAATCCTCTCACATACATTTACGAACTCACGTTGGAATCCACCGACTGGAGGCATCGAATCTTAATGCGTTTCCATCGCTCGAGAGGAAAGACTCACACGGCCGCCCGTCTCGTGCGCCTCACGCAATTACCTTAGAAGCCATGCATGAACATGACAATTTGCTCTTGGATGCGCTTCTTGATCCCCAGGTAGAAACGCAAATCCGACTCGATATCTTCCCGATGCATATCGTTCAAGATGGCGTCGCTGTTCGATAGTGTTCGATAACATTGATCGATGCTTTCGTTGATCTTCCGTAGTCGATTGTGCTGAATCTCGAACTCATCTGGCGGTAGAAGCGTTTCCTGGGAGCGAGTCATCGTGGTCGTGACAGCCGTATGCATACGTTTATGCGGGTGTGGCACCAACTCGCGAGAGGTGGCCAACTCCACAAGCTCAGTTGCAGGGGTCTCTCGCCGCCGTTTTCCTGGAGCACGGCGCCGAGAACCTGAACCAGTCGGAACACTTGGCTCTACCGACTCGTAATCGGAGCTCACTGAATCGTCAATCGAGTTAATTGCGCTGGAATGCAGAACCATGTCGCGGGTTTGAACAGGAGACGCGTGTGCTGCTAGCGGGTCAACTTCTGGAGATCGGTTGACTGCTGAGTCACGTTTCTTTCGCTTCGATGCCGCGCGCTTGCTTACTTTCGGAGTCAATTCTGGAGCTGCAGAAGAAGCTGTTTGTTGCACTTGAGAATACGGCTGCTCACCATCGAAGACATCGAAATCGGCGTTACGCTCCGCTGCAGCCTTCGCTCGATCCTCCAGGAGCCAGTTCGGAAGCATCTCGGGGTTCTGTAGCTCGACGTACCGAGGAGCATGATCCACATAGCTGTTCGCATTCAAACCCTCAGGCAGACGCTCCTCTCCTCTATCTGCCGAAGTCCGCGACTGATCACGTGAACCTGACTTTGCTGCCTTCGTTGTGCCGCTAGATCCTTGGGCCATCGCTCCAATCACTTTCAACCGTGGAGTCTCGTTCAGCACAAGCGTGTGCAATTCCGGCTCGAGAAGCAGCGCCATGTGCAGATAGAGCAGATCGAGCCGACCAGCACAGAAGTCGAGAAACGGTTTGGATTCCACCTCTTTCATCGATGCATTATGCGACCGCCGGTAGGTCGCGATAATCTCGGTCCACATCTGCTGAAGCTTCTGCGCACTGTGGCTCTGGATCACATTGGGCGTGACGTTCTCAAATAGCGCATCTTCAAAGTGAACCTTGTCGTAGAACGAGTTTTGGCACAAGAACGAAATGTGCACGTCGCGCCAAAATGTGTTCACGTCGGTACGCGACATCACCGGGGTGTTCATCTCACTCCAACGGGTGTTAAAATCGGGACTCAGAACGACATTAATCAGACGGAAACGGCATCCACGACGTGCTCGGATAGCTGGTGCGGAAGATGGCCTGGCAGCGCTGTGAGCGGTCGACTGAGTGGATGATGGCGCGTGGCGATTTTCTTGAGTCTTCAGCGCTGTGGCGGTCTTCGTTGGCTGCTGAAGCTTTGAAGGGGCCTGGGCTGCCTGAGCAAATTCGACCAGGGGAGTCAGTGGCTGCACTGCTGGTGTTCCGGTTGGAGCGTCCCCAGTTAGATCCACCGTGTCGGGTTGCATATTTCGCTGCTCCGTTGCCTCGGTTGCTGGAAGTGCCTGCTTGTCTTCCTCCTCCGTTGCACAAACTTCACTCGCGGGCAGTTGAAGTGGCGGTGCTGCAGCTAGCGACGGTGCAGCAATGGGCGATGTTGCGTTCGATGAGGTAGCTTCATTGGCACCCGGAAGCTCGAGTGTAGTCGCAACCGCTGCCGACGCATCGACAGTACCGACTGGCTGAGCAGCCGAAGGCTGGACTGTGGCCGCCTCTGCTGCTAGCGCATTGGTCGTAGCTGCTGGTGGAGCAGCCTTCTTATTCGGCCGTGAGCGGGGCGCATTCTTGGTGGTCACGGTCTTGGCTGGAGCGGTGGCCGCACTTGACGATTCTGCTAATGACGCAGTCTCGGCCGCTGGATCCGCATGATGCGATGTAGAAGACGCTGTTGAGACAACACGAATCGGTGCCGGAGGTGACGTGAGTTTTACGGCCCGCGCGACGGCCCGCGCTGCGCGGCTACCCATCTTCTTCTGCGACTGGCGCTCAAACATCGCGAGCATGTCGGCCTCCTGGAGTAGCTGGATAAACTTGGCCTTGCTTCGCACGACCGCGACCTTGGCACCACCACCCTGCTCACGCGTCTGAATCGAGAGGCCGCGTCGCACACACTCTTCCCGTAAAGCGTCCGTCGTGTGCTTCTCGTACGGCTCGCGCAGCCCGCCGCCCGACGTCGGCGCCTGTCGCGGCCGCAGCTGCGGTGTGCGTGTGAACTGAAGCGCCCGTGAACGTGGCGTCCGCGTTCGCGTGCGCGACGGCGTCGCCGCTTCTCCCGTGGTGGTGGTCGTGGCTGGCGAGGTTTGCTGGGCGGCGGCGCTTCCGCGCGTCGTTCTCTTGGCATCACCACCGACAGAGGGAGAGACTGGCGTCACTGTCGTGGGGGACATCCCCATCTCCTGGAGCGTCGGCTGCTTCATCGTGCGGCGCGTGGGCGTCGTCGCCGCGTGCATGAGTTTTCCCTCGCTTTCCCTTCTCTTCTCGCGCTCCTTCTCGCCTTCAGCGATTTCCCCGCCCTCGAAAGTGAACCATCACTCTGCGCTAAACGGGTTCTTGGGCCAGTCATTTGGATACGGGTCTTGACGGGTCGACCCGTTTAAGGTGGAGTGGACCCGTTATGTCTCAGAACACCCGTTTCTTTTTGAAGAAGGGCGTGGGGGATGGGTTAATCTTTTTTGTTCGAACCCATCTTGTGTGAAAGATGGGGTCACTCACTGGGCGGAAATTACTTCTAATATAGTACTTTACCCCATTTTCAATGGGTATGTAGTAAACTAACGTATGATGCCAAACTTTTGAGTTTTGGATGTTGTGACACACACGAGGAACAAAGCCACAACAGAATCCAGAACGGGAGGATAATGATCATCCCATGGGGTTAGGCCGTCAAAACCTTTCCACCTTTTAAAACGCATATATACATTTTGGACTATATCATAGTTAAGCATAGGAAGGGTATAGTTAGAATACGATAAACTGTAAAATCCGATCCTTGCGTCGACTTCTAAAAAGAGGGAACATGAGTTTGATTTGAGCCAAAGCAGCCTCCATCACGCCACCAGTGCAGCCGATACAGGTGCACATGTGCGTTGAGCAGACTCGCCCTTCCCAGCCTTCGTTGACACGTCTGTGATTTGACAGCCGCCACGCCAGCGACTCTAACTTGCCCGCGGGCACCAGACCAGCCAGCGGCGCCCGTCGCCCCCACGTCACATCGGCTCCCATTCGCAACCCACAACTCACACTCGACACGCCGCGCACCGCGCCCCCAGTGTCTCAGGACTTCCAGAACACCAAGAGACCTTCTCTCTCCAGACTGCTCTTCTATCCCCAACCATTTCTGAACAGACTCTAGAAGACCAGCCAGTTCGGTCTCGCTGCGGAGGCGGATATCGCCAGTGGAGTACAGAGGGCAGAGAGATCCGAAGAGCGAGAACACATCCTCTGAAGCCACACGCGTTCACAACACAACATGGCACTCACACAGCACGTCGAGTGCGAGTTTGACGACAAGCCCAGCAGCCACATGTGCACTGGCGACGGCGCACTGAGCGAGGTCGAGGGAGGAGAGTACGTGTCGTCGTCTTGGTCCATGGAGCTCTCCAGATGGCGGGTGCGGCTCCGCAGGCTCAAGCGCTGGTCGCGGTACGAGGGCCGCGCGAGCGATGGCCAGTTTGACACCAACGATGTACCCGAAGGTGAGCGGCTCCGCAGCGCGTCCGAGTATGCGGCGGCGACGCGGCAGCGGCACTCGCTCACGAGCCTCGGGAGCGTCACAATCCCAGCGCCAACGCCGGACGCACTTCGCAAGCAACTCCGGTACGAGCCAGTCGTGCCGCCCGTGCGAATCCCGTCCGTGTACCGCCAGCAAGACCGCCAGCGCGGCGTTCGGGTCGGAGGGGACCGTGTGACGTTCACGTTGGACGGGCATCGGCGCCGTCGCAAGACGGTGCGGCCGCTGCCCCGGGTCGACGAGGACGTGGCACTCGAGCTGGATGTGGTGCCCGATATGCGCCACTCAATGGCCACTGTCTACGCGCGCATGGGGAGACCCACGCGGTCGCGGCGCACACGGAGCGTGTAAGACTGCAGGCCACGCTCACGACGACCCAGCCAGCCAAAGAAGGCGAGGTCGAATCGAAGGCAAGTTCAGCAAGGAACTTTCTCAGTCCAGCCTCAACTCACCGCCCCTCCAGACTTCCAGTCAGCTCGTCAACCGCAACGATGGCACGGCAGGATTGGCGCATACGTCGCGGTGAGTCTGCGCTGGCGACTTCATACTCCAGCCGAGTCCCATTCTCGATCGGTGGAACATGATGGATGCCGAGCAGCACGAAGTGAGGACGATGAAGGCATCTGTGTCGGTGCCATCTTCTTGAGGAAGGCGCTCACCACTTCGCTTCGGGCCAGCGCGGCGCCCGTCACGTCGGTCCGACCAGAGGGCGACGTTTTTTTACTTGGCGTTTGTATGCGACATAGCAGCTCACTTTAGCTGACTATTGACTGGTGATCCCGTCGAGAGTGATGGGCATGATCTGAAGCTCCGGAGCGAGTGGTGGAGACACGGCCGTGGGCGACCAAGCGAACGTGCGGCTCCAGTCGAGTCGCTGGTGAAAAGCGGCTCTGCTGCTCCGTCGCATTTGAGAATTGGCATTGCAACCCTCGAGCATTATGGCTGTTGCCCTAGATAACCACAGCAGCACCCTTCGCGTGGATGCGCACGGTGCCCACCACACGCCGAGCCACCCTCAAAGCCAACGTCCAACCCAGAAACTCAGCAGCCACCACTGGTGGCACTGGCGATCCACATCGCAGCCGCTGCCAACGCGTCCTCATCACGTCCACCATCATGAGCGTCCTCACCTCCACCACCATCATGAGCGTCCTCACCTGCACCAGCAGCCAGCCGAGACGGTCGCACCCAAGCCATCGGCGCTGAGCAAGCGGTTCTCAAGCGTCACAACGTTCCACGACGACTCGCCGTCGGTCCATGGCCGGCGGAAGCGCATTGTGCTCCACGCGATTTTCAAGTGTTGATTATTAGAATGAGCCCCGTCAGGCCATGGGCGGGAGCCGGAGCATCACCCAAACACGTATTTAGCGACCGACATGAAGACTGATAATTTAACACCATCATTCTAGACCACGCCTCTTTGCGATCTTTCGGATATCCGTCATGGTCAAGCCAGACTCGTTCGTGGCGATCTTGAGTGGATTTCTTGCTGCACGTCCACATCTCCCATTTCCGCGCCCTTCCGTCCCGCCGGTACTATTACACGGACCGCTACAGGCCGTGTATTAGTGTACATAGTGTTCCTGCTGCGTGGTTCGAATCTTTGCGCCTGTGTTTCCCTTCCATGGGTGATCCAGGATGACACTGACGCATGGAGAGGCGGGGCATGTGGCGACCGCCACCATCTGGTCGGAAGCTGTAGCTCACCACATGGGCCCATCTCCTCTCTAATTGGCTGATCGGTCGCGCCAATCCAATTTTCAGCCAATCGTTATTGATTCGTCGGTGCTGAACTCTTTGAATCGCACACGTCGCAGTTCCCCACCTGTTCGGCGCCGTCTCTTTACGCGCCCAGCCGTTCAGCGCGGACCCGTCGGAGCTATCATATGCAACGCGCGGCTCTCCCGCTACATATTGGCGTTGCGTTCTAGTTGGATGGAAGGGGAGATGGGTGGGGACTGTTGGACGTTGCATTTGCACGGGCGATCGGTTCTTTCTCCCAAGAGAAGCTTCCCTCTCGCTCGCCGCCTTTCGCTCGGGAATCAAGGGGGCCATTCTCCAATCGACCGTCCAGACACCATGATGAAGGCGTGCCGGACAGTCTCGGTGGACGAAAACGCGCACAGCCTTGGGCCCAAGGCCAAGGCCGCGAGCATGGCGTCGACGCCGTCGGCGCTCGGCAGTAGCCGTAGTTACCAGGAAGGGGCGGCGTCGCCCTGGACCGGATCGGAGACCCCAAAGGACCGCCAGCGCGCGGCGTCCCACGAGACGGCGCTCCACAACAGCGTCTCGGATCGGGCCACGCGCCGCGCGAACCGCCGCGCCAAGCGCAAGGCGTTCTTCCGAAAACTGTTTTTCCTTCCCCCTTCGCCCGAGGAGGATGAACGGAGTGCTGGAGATGATGTTCACGAGCCGTCGGTGCCGACGCCGCCGCCGTCTTCGAAAGCTGTGTTGAAAAAGTCCTTGGTGAAGGGTGACGCCCCCGCGGACGAAGGTTCGGCCTACAAACTGGATGACGGGTACTACGCGTCGATGGCGTCGATTCTCAGTCAGTACAAGACCGACTATGCGAGCGAGTTCGGCGACGAGTACGAGAGTGTGACCGAGAAGGAGGACTACACCGACATGAGCGATCTCGACAGCAACACGGACATGAGCGAAATCAGTGTGTTTGATCTGGAAGAAGACCAGACGGACGACGAGGGTGACGCTATCGACGAAGTGGACGAGTCGTTCGAGGACGGCCATGAGTATGCACTAGGCCCCATCCCCGAGACGGAGCTCATCGAGGGGTCGTCGTCGCACGACGCGGCCCGTGAGCTGATGGCCCATGTGTCGCCGCCCGTCCGTGTGCCCATGGAGTACACGCTGGCTGACCGACGCGGCGGCAGTTGCGTGGGCGGTCGGCACGTGCTGTTCACGAGCGCGGCGTTCAAGCGCAAGCAGCGCCAAATGCTCTACAACATGCGGTCGATCCACGAGAACGAGCAGTTCATCGTGCCGCAGGTCCAAGACGAGGATGAGGACGACAGCGACGGCGAGCTCAACACGTCGGGCGTCTACGCGCTCCAGTCCGAGTGGATCTAAGCCGCTTCGCCCATGAGACCAGACCCTTCACTTCTAGACGCCCCCAACGGGGTCTTGGTCTCACGAGAACCCATTCACTATCAACGCGGCGGTACGCGCTGTCGTTCGGAGATTCGACGACCAGCCACTCCTGCCATGACGCACCATGCCGTCAATATGGCCACACTGGACCAACGATGTCCTGGCCTGGCAGAACCACCCCAACCCCCAATTATTGTGAGTCACCACACCACCTATTTGTGCCAGCGAACCCACGAGTGCACAATCGAAGAGCCCCATGCAGTCGCTGGCCACCCACTGTAAAGTAATCCCACAATAACATGACCCTCTTGCTTCATCAATACCACTACGACCAATCGTGTGCGATCGCAGCGCGGTTCTCTTCAAGAAGCGCACGGAGACGTTCTCTGATGTAGCTTGTCGTTGGGGATGTTTCAGATACAAACACAAATCGCAACATACCTATGCAATGGCAATTTCCTACGGCACCTACGAACGACTACAGTAGCACAGAGCTCGACGAATTCGGCTAGCCTGGAATCTGGCCTTGGATGTCGGCATGAACCGTTTTGTTCCCCTGCAAGCCGACCCACGCCGCCGACTCATCATCTTGTTTGCGCGGATGCAACATTTCGTGTGCACCCTATATTGATTTGATACTAGGAAGGCACCCCTTTTTGGCATTTCATGTTTGAGTGGCATTTTTTTTTGCTACCTTCGGCATTGCCTCCACTTTTGGCACCTCTTTGCCTCTTTTGACTGAAACATCGAAATATACCCCTCTTTTGGCAATCACCCGTTCCTATGGGAGTTTGAATTGGAGTTTACCACTGTACAGTAGAGTCTATCCCAAGTTTACCGGTTGCACTGTATCACGCGGTGTGATGTGTGTGATTCACACCGTTTGCTCCTTTGAAGGCAAGACCGTCCTGGGGACGAGCCATGATCATCAGACGGAACCTCAGCAACTGAGGTTCCACAGTGCAAGCTGAGCCAGGTTGCTCATCTGATCTTCTCCGAACACTTGTTCTGAATTACCGTATCAAAATACGGTATTAGATACCGTATCATGTGTCCTCCCATCAGGTCGATAAAGTAATACCGGCCCATCTCCATGTCGGATTATGCCTTGACGTGTCTTCAACGTGCGCGACATCCCAGAGTTTCTTTGGTGGAACGAGCGCTGTACAGTACAGTGTCAGCATTGCTCGTGAATGCGTTGATTGGTCTCCAAGATTGGAGCATGGTCAAGCGCATATACTCCTATTACCTTGCAGACCAATCAACGCGTGACGACGAACCAATTGCAATTGCAGTGTGATGCCAGGCTGTGAAACGACAGCCCGACATTGACAGCCAAGATCTCTTGTACAGTACCGCCAGCAAGAAGACAGACGTCAACGGTTTTTGTATCAGACCGCCAGCATCCGTTGAGGAAGTCGAGCAAACCTCGTTCCGTCCTTTAATTCGGATTATTAATACGTCCAAGGCAGGCTGGTGGTGTCACTAAGTGAATGACTGACTGGACTGGGCGGATCCTCAGACTCTCTCTCTCTCTCTCTCTCTCTGAGATGTGGGTGTCAGGACAATGGTGAGTCTCAGCGAGGCAATGAACAATCCTCGTCAGTGAGCTAACCCTCCTGTTTATATTATGTGACAATGAACGAAGTCTCCTAATCGATACTCAGACCGTCATCTCGACTGTGTTGTACAGTCTGCGAGGAGGATTCGTCACCCCCACAGGCGAGTCTGAACACCATCCTGCGGAAGTCAGGTCAACGCCCGCCGCAACGAATGATATTGCTGTCTTTGTTGGTGACTCCGTCGAAGCTGTCGAGTCGACGGCCAGAAGCTCCAATTTGCTGAGACGAAGCAAGCGCTGCTCTTTGTTGCAAAGAGCAAGGATGCAGTGCTGTATGTAGGCTATGACTGTACGTGGCGTTGCAACAGCTCTAACTGGACCGTCACGGGATACCGTATTTGTATGTTTCGTTTATCGTAAAAGAGATCACAAGCGCAAGTCTTTTCCCGATGCATAATCGTGCTGCCGACGGTATTCGCGCCCAGCTGGCTGGACGGAGCAACATTCACTGTTCCAGATTCCCGTCTGTTCCAACCAATCACCACCCTCCAAACCTCAAATTTCCACCAATTAGAAGGAAGCAAAATCCCTTGTTTTGAAATATCATTTGTTTTCGGGACATTGTGTTCCTCTCTCTCTCTCCTCTTCTTCACCTGGTCAACTCCATTTCCAGACTTTCCCATCCTGACTCGGTGCCCCCCAGCTACTCGACTTCCCAACCATGCTCAAGCTTCCTTCCGGCTCCGGGTGCGACACCAGCGGCGACGAGTCCTCGCCGCGTATGCCGGCCGTGATGTCGACGTCGTCCGGCGCGAACGCGCACTTTGTTCCCAACCACGTGCACAACCTGCCCGTCGCGATCCCAGTGTCCGGGGGCGGCCCGCCGACGATCTCGCGGTCGCGGTCGGGAGGCGCGAACAACGGCACCGTCGGCAACGCGTCCCATCGCAAGAAGACGATCCACCAGTTCTCGTTTCGCTCGCTGGTGGGCAACGACATATTGCGGCTCTCGGACTATGCCGGCAAGGTCGTGCTCATCATGAACGTGGCGTCGCACTGCAACTCGACCACGCGCGAGTACTTGCAGATCAATGAACTGGCGACGCAGTTTCCAGAACTCGTGATCATTGGCTGCCCGTGCAACCAATTCGGTCATCAAGAGAACCTCGTGGGCGAGGAGATCATGCTCAGCCTACAGCACATTCGCCCCGGGAAGGGCTTTACGCCCAAGTTCCCGCTCACGGAAAAGTTGGAGGTGAACGGCGCGAACGCCCACGCCGTTTTCAACTTCCTCAAGCTGTCGCTGCCGTTCCCCGTGGACCGAACGCTCATGGACGAGATGTCGTCGCCCGGCGGCGTCTTCTCGCACCCGATGCGCATCATCTGGATGCCCGTGTCGCGAGCCGACGTGTCGTGGAACTTTGAAAAGGTACGTCCAGGAACAAAGGAGCGGTTGGATACGCGTTACGACACTAATGGTACATGGTGTGATGTCTGATAGTTTCTGGTGGGTCCGGACGGCGTGCCGTTCCGCCGCTACAGCCCCAAGGCCGACATCAAGCTCGTCATCGAGGACCTGCGGAAGCTCCTTTCGGGCGACTACGAAACGCAGCAATAATTGTGGTACTTCGTGTTGATTGAGTCTCCCGACAACAATATGCGTGCCATGAGCAAAGCGACTTTCCTCCTTTACAGATAGTATCCATCTCCCCATGTCCATGATCTCACCAACTTACGCGAACAGCTCCCGAGAATTATCTGATGCACCATACTGATTGGCTAAAAGATCATTGTCCAACGGAATTTTAATCAATCATCAGCGGATTCTGCATCCATTTCAACCAATTATACTGTTCGAAATCGATTTATGTATCTCGGCGATTTGGATTGGTGGAAAACGGCTGGTGGCGTCGGCCTTGTGCGTTCCAACCAAATCTGCCCCGAGCACCATCGGAAACTTTGGCTTCGACGCATCGCCGCGTTAGACGCCACCGCCCTTCTTTAGACCCCGCCGGTTAGTCGCGCGTCGTCACCATGCAGCATGACGAGCTCATCTGGGGCGTCATCTCGAAGCAGTTCTGTTCCTTCAAGAGCAAGTACGTAGAGCCCTAAGTAGGGGGGCGGCTACTCCTAACTAGGGGCGGCGACTCACGCATGTGTCTGTGCACAGACTGCCCGGCACGGGCGCCATGTTCTGCCGCAACGAGTACAACGTCACGGGCCTGTGCAACCGCAACGCGTGTCCGCTGGCCAACAGTCGGTACGCCACGGTGCGCGAGCACGACGGCGTCTGCTACCTCTACATGAAGACGATCGAGCGCGCGCACACGCCCAACCGCCTCTGGGAGCGCATCAAGCTCAGCAAGAACTACACCAAGTCGCTCGCGCAGCTGGACGAGCAGCTCCAGTTCTGGCCCAAGAAGCTCATCCACAAGAACAAGCAGCGCCTGACCAAGATCCATCAGTACCTCATGCGCATGCGCAAGCTGCGGCTCAAGACCAAGCCCAAGCTCGTGGTCATTAACAAGAAGATTGAGCGGAGAGAAGTGCGTCGTGAGAAGAAGGCCGAAGTCGCGGCCAAGCTGGACACGGCCATCACCAAGGAGCTGCTCGAGCGGCTCCAGAAGGGCACGTACGGCGACATTTACAACTTCCCCGAGCGCGAGTTCAATAAGGTCATGGACAAGAAGGGCGAGCGCCAGGAGATGGAGGAAGAGAGCGAGGGCGAGTTGGAAGAGGAGTTTGAAGACGAGGAGGAGGACGAGGACGAGGAGGACGGGACGGTCGAGTACGTTGAGGACTTTGACGAGGACGAGAGCGACCTCGAAGATTTCAGTGCCGGCGACGACGAGAGCGACGAGAGCGAGAGCGAGGACGACGAGAGTGAGGAGGACGGGCCCGCGCCGCCCTCCAAGAAACGCAAGGCGCCGTCGACGCGCAAGCCGGCGGCGGTGAAGAAGGCCAAGAAGCCCGCCAAGCGTAGGCCCGAGGTGTTTTTCTGGTGTGGGGTCCTCTGTTGGTGATCTCACTCTTTGTAATTTTTTCGATGATAGCGTCGGGGCCGTACGTCAACATCGAGTACGAGGAAGAGCGCGAGATGGAGACGGCGGGCTCCACGAATTGGTGATGGCGCAGTTGTGTTGCATAGTGGGATGGCGTTTCGCCGGAGATTTATTTTCAATAGACAAGGCAAGAGAGAACACGCACACGAGCTGCTTTGGTGGTTGGGCTAACGGATGCCGTGGAGTGACAGTACGTCGGCTTCCTGCTCGGCCGCAGCCGATTCGGTACTCACCGTTAGGTCACAGAAGCAGGCTGTAGGCCGCTTAGCTCACAGCTGGGACGTAGCGATGATTGATGGAGAACACGGCGATGCGGTTCACAGCACCAGCGCCTCTCTTCGGCCATGAGCGAGACGACCAGAGCGACCGTGGCGACGACCGGGTTGAGATTCGCAGAGCCATGGAGGCGCTCGTCCTCGGTCCCGCCTACGACTACTTCCATCGCGACCTGGACGACGACGACATGGAGCCGCTTCTCGTGTGCAGTGGCGTCTCGGTCGATGCGTTCAACGAGTACGTCGGGGACGGCGAGAATCTTCCGATTGGCGTGCGCTTTCTCCAACTGGAAGACGACGGCCGCCTCCTCATGGTGGATTCCGCCACCTGGATCCACGAAGTCACAAAGTGTCAGTTCGACCGTGTCTTCCTGCGTGCGTCGGGAAATGGAGACGAGATTTATGGAGGCGGCTCCGTGACGATGCATCGCGGCAGTGAGTTCCCGGTTAAGGAAGCCGATGCGACGTTCGGGCCATTCGCTCGCACTCCAAATCGGTCGCCGAAACCACCCAACGTCACACGGTGGATCACGCTCGCGGTGGAAATTGGGCATTGGCAGAGCTGGGTGAGTCTACGTGTGGCTGCGCTGTGGTGGCATGGGTTGCCTGGCATTAAGTACGTGCTGCTGCTCAAGATCGATTCTCACGCACAGTCACTGGAGTACGAACTGTACGACGTCAATCGTCATCCGATGGAACCACGCGGTGGCCTCCCACCTCCAGTGGCGACAGGTCGCATCGATGCCAATCCGAATGGACCACCAGCGCCAGGGAATGTTGTGCTCGAGGCTCACCAGCTCCTGGCGATTCCGCAGGGTCTTCCGTTACCTGTCGGTGCGAACGACCGCATCATCGTGGATCTACGAGACGTCATGAGGATGGTGATCCGCTCGCTTGAGTGACACTGATCACTTCTCCAGCCGTCGTGGACGTGTTTGCATGCATCAGCCCATAGAGCTATCCAGTCTCGTGGGCGTCACGTATACGTAAGCGCAGGAAATCACTCGTCTTCTGTGCTGTTGGTTTTTATATTGCTGTGGATGGCGTGCTAGAGACTCGTGCATGTTGTCGATAACTTGTGGACGGAACGGAACACCGAGTCTCCACCCTCACGTCATTTTGCTCGCACGCCCTTTCGCCTTGGCTTCGATGCTCTTGGGCGCCACGCTTGTTGGTGGTCGGTAGCTACCGATAGAGGCTCGGTTCTTCTCGCAGCTGGGACGTGGCGATGATTGAGAGGGGGCGGTTCACTCGAGAAACTATGGCAACCGCAACGACCGCGGTCCAAGTTCGCACCGCGATGGAGGCGCTCGATCTCGACCAAGTCGCCACCCACTTCACCGGAGGTGTGGACGAGAACGACGATGTGGAGCCGCTTCTTGTGTGTGACGGCGTCTCAGTTGATGCGTTCAATGAGTTCGTCGGGGACGGCGAGGGGCTTCCCATTGGCGTGCGCTTTCTCCAGCTGGAGCCCGACGGCCGTCTCCTGATTATCGAGTGTCCCACGTGGGACCATGAGGCTACGGTGGATCAGTTCCGGGACGCTTTCCTCGATGCTGATGATGATGAAGTTGGAGTCTATTTAGTTACGTCGAGCGAACTAAGTAGCTATATACGCAAGAATATACAGAGAGACATATAGAGCGCCGAGCCCTTACGTGGCGGACTGCCACTGGGCGAAGTCGCCTGGGAGGAGGG
>JAADXL010000142.1:0-52565 GCA_023337755.1 Pythium aristosporum
GGGAGCTGACCCGAGTTGATGTGTCTCACCGGAGGACTCCTTCGAGTTCCCTGGCAGTCTTCATTCGTGAAAACGAACGGAGCAGTACAAGACTGAAAGAGAACGATGGCTGCCTTCTCGAAGACGGCGGTGACGACCGAGAACATGACGGCGCCGGCGACGGCGGCAGTCTTTGGGCCGCTGACAGCCGTGGACGCGCTGCCCGCGACCGAGTACGGCGTGTTCGCGCAGGAACTGGTCCTCGCGGCGACGTACGAGAACATGAGCGACTCGACAAGTTGGCTCTCGAGCCTGGCGGACGCCATGGAGTCCATCGACACGGAGGCCTGGACCTCCTGCGAGGCGCCGGTGATGGCGCGCACGCTTGCCGCCTTTGGGCAGCACATGCGCGCGTACGAGACGAATGCTACGGCGCGTTTGTCGCGGCTTGGCGGGGAGCTTCTCCTCGCTTCTCGCCAGATCATCGTCAAGGACAAGTCGCGCATCGAGTGGGAGCAGCAGGCCCACGCCGACATCAACGAACGCGACGGCGAGATCGCGGCGCTCAAGGACGAGATCGCGACGCTCAAGGCCGCGCTCGCGGCGCATGCGCATGAGATGCCTGGTACCGAATCCCAGTCCAACACGGACTCGACCGCCACGACAGAGCCAGTGGCATCCGATGCCGAATCCACAACGTCATCGCGCGGCGCCGAGGTTCCCGCGCGAACGGGCATCCCGCAGCCACAACTCGACCAATCACCGAAGCTGCCCGAGCAGCTGACGCAGTCGTTGCCTGCGCAAGACGCGCCACTCGATGACGCAGCGCTCAAGTGCGCGGCCGTGCAGACGAGTGCCGGCCACTCGCTGGCGCTCATTGTGCGCCAGCTCGCCGAGATTGGCGTCTGGGACGTGATCTTCCAGGCCGACACGCTTTCGGTCTACACAGACCGCTTTGCGACTGCACCGGTCACGAGCGCTTCGATCCTCGGCGCGCTCACCACGCAGGGCCAGCAGCTCGGCAGCTTGATGCCCAAGTGCAGCGCGACGCTCAAGGCCTTCCCGCAAGCGTCGCCCGACCGGCAGTGGCTCACTGATCGACACGAGCAACTCCGCCGGGATGTCACCCACGTACACAACTGGGTGGTGGGCCTCGCCTACACAATGTGCCAACTCACAGAGTCTGCGGATCGCGAGGACGGGCCCGTCTGGCAGTGGAGCTCGCCCGTCGATCCTGGGCCGACGATCAGCGCGGACGAGATGCGGTCGACCGCGCGAGCAGTGGGCGGCTTCTACGTCAGCTGCCTCAGCAGCTGGGCCGTTCCACTCCAGACCAAGCCAAACGACTTTTCCACGCTGGAGCGTGGCTCAAGCGTCCTCCGTGATGTGGAGGAGCGCATCGAAGAAGTATCCGCGGTGTGCGAGTGGTCCGATATGTCGGCACTCGCGACACGCTTTGCGGACGTGGTCGCAATGATCGACCAGAAACTTGTGCTTTGTTCCAAGGCCGTGTTTCTCGACACCCGGCGTGTCAGCCAGAAGAACAAGACCAAGATTGTGCGCAGCGACAGCGCAGTGTTTCCCGCGAGCCGCTACTCGCTGGCCTACTACCAGCAGGCGCTCACCAAGCTCACCAAGGTCCACACCGCAATGATAGAGGCGGCCAAAGAAGGGTGTGCGAAGGACCGCCGCAGCGCAATTGCTCAGCTGGCGGCGCAAGAAGTGCGCGACGTTCTGGCGGGCGTCCAGGACTGGGCAGATCCTCGTTTCGACAAGGAGACCAACGCCTCTCCAAGCGAAAAGGCCGCCTACGTGGACCTCATCTACTGGTGCGAGAGCCTCTTGAAAGAGATTCGCTCCGAGATGGAGGTCCACGCGGCCTGCTAACAACGAGCGTTTTGCCGCTCGTCAAGTTCGGTCCTTGGGCGCAGCATCGAAGCCACAGCGGAAAGCGACAACGACGCACCAAGAACCCCGACTTCTCCGAAGACCAGATCAAGAATGAAAGGAACTCCAGCGACACAAAACGACCGACGGAGACGAGCGCGCGACGCGCCGTCGACTGCTACTGCCACGAGCAAGCGAGCGGAAGATACAGAAGAGCAACCAAAGCATGGACTAACGCACTGTTTTCTTGTCTGTAGGATGGCGGCGGGGGCGCAGAGTGAGTGGCGGGCCCGGGCGAGCGACAACCGACGATGAGTGTGGCGTTGTGGTCTATGTGCGGCCGCCAACTGCGGGCGAATGTGCCCGGAGTCATGCTCCCTCGTGAGAAGACCGGAGGCGCTCCTCGCAGTCGCGGCCATGTCATTGTGAGTTTTGTGAGTTTTTTGTGTTGCCACACCATCGTCGGGCGTCGTGGTCCCAATGGGCTCGCCTGCGGCTGCCCGTTACGCCATCACTTCACGGACAAGGATCAGAGTCCACGGTCTCTCTGGCTCAGTGGTGGCTCAGCAACATCGGTCAAGTCTGGTCGGTTCCAAGGTGGTCAAGTCGGGAAATGTGCAAGCCGTATACGCCCATGCAGTGGCTTCGCTTGCGAGCGAACGAGATCCGAGCGAAAGACTCGCGGAAGAAGCAAGCAACAAGCAATCTGAGGAAAAAAGAATGCGTACAATTAGGCAAGAAGACACTCCACCAAGAAAAAGAATGTATTTACTTCATCTTCCATACTGTTGGGTGCTGTGCCTGTGTCTCACTCTTTAGAGTAATTCTAGTTCCCCACGATGTCGGACACGACGCCCTCACGTGGTTCGTCGCGATGCCGCCCGTGCTGTAGTGCACCCTGGGCAGCACTGGAATGGGCTTCTTGGTCACGTCAACATCGGTCTGTACAAGTTCAAAGTAAATCTCGGCTGAAGGTCACGAAACCAGTTTCGCAACCTTAGAAACTATAGAAATGTTGGTCCTCTATGACCAACAAACTCCGTGTACATATACATATTCTCCCATGAGCAGCTCCACCACCACCACCACCACCACCACGGAGAGCGCGGCGTTCTATGCGGCGGCGTGCGCCGCCGTCGAGCAGTACGCGCGCGAGCACGCGTGTATGCCTGCTTTCCGGGACCGCCGCATGGAGGGGTTCGCGGCGTTGGTTTTTGGTCCTCAGGACCGACGGCCGATCGCGCGCTTGTTGACGTGCGGCACCGTCGAGGGGGACGTGCTGCCGCGCGCAGACGACACGTGGCTGACGCTCATGCCGCTGGAAGATCTTGGACCAATCACGTGTGGCGAGACGAAGCGTCACTGCTCACGAAGCGAGTGCGGTTCATGCGGCTCTTGGCGCGGCTCGCGGATCGACCAGCAGTCTTCCCTCTCCACCCAGACATCGACTGTGTGACGGAGAGCGACCAGCACCCCGCGCTGAGCTTCTGGCTCCAGTTGCTCCGTGCACTGGCACCAGATTTTGATGTGGACTCGACCATAGAGCTTGAGCGGAACCTCGCGGCGCTCAGCCACGGGCGCGCGCTTCGCATCCTGATCAGCGTCGACGATCCGAGTCAGGCGGGCATGGCGCAATCGCTGGCGCTCTTCTTCAACGCCGTGGCGCAAGAAGGCGATCACAGCGGTGACGAAGCGTATGCGCGTGCACTTGAACTCTGTGGGTTGACAGAAACCCCGGCTCACGCGCAGCGCCCAGTTGAGGTGACCGTGAAGTTTGCTTCCGGCAGCGTGTCCCGTGCGGTCATGGAGACGATTGTGGGCGGCTACGAAAGCACCCACCACTCAAAAACGTTCCGCCTGTGCTGCCTCAGGTTCAGTCCGTCTTGCGTCCTCACTGAGTCGGCGGTGGTACTCTTGGGAGAGCGCGTGGGCCAGTTGTCGCTGGATACGCTGCAGCTCGGAAACATGCGCGACGTGGAGCCTCTGTCACTCCGACAAACAGTGGCGACGGCCGCGGCGACTGTGCGGCGCCTTGTGATGGGCGATCGAGGCAGAAGCATTAGCCCCATTGGATCGGCGCTCAGGGGCGCAGGGAATGGCACAGCTTCCATCCGAGAACTCGAGCTCGAGTTCTGCGCGACGCCGGATTTCGCCGAGTGGCTGGCGTTTGCCGTCTTCCACGTCGACTCCCCCGACCACGTCTCGTCACTGCGTTTGCGATTTAGTGGTGGCGTTATGTGGCTCACGCGAGCGTGGATAAACCGATTCAAGGAGGTTCTCCGTGGTGCCGTCTTGCCGGAAACTCACTGCGTCGTACGGACGACGCCAGTGCGACGCTTTGTGATGGTAGCTGCAGGGACGGTTGTCACGTTTGCACCGGATGAAGGGGAAGAGACCTCCACCGAGCTGACCGATGTGGACGCAGAACGAGAGTATGAGGCGCTCGAGGAGGCTGGTGGCAAGTTGTCCATTGTTGTCCCAGGACTCGGGGTCGGCTGGGTATTAGCGACCGCGGTTCAGCACAGCCGCACCGAGACGAGCCGATTGGCAAATGTTGCAGTGGACGACACTGCGTCTCTCCCGATCAAGCAGTGCGTCACTTCACTTGCGTTGTGTGGTGCGCCGCCCAGCATGTCCGTCGCTTGGGAGAACGACCAATCCGTGGTAGTGGAATTCTTGGCGATCATCGGGGCGCCGCTCCAGAGACTCGCGCTCCCAGAGATGGGTCTCGACAACCGGCACATGGCATCGATCCTTCGCTCTTGTCCGAGCCTGACCGAGCTCAACATGAGTCGGAATCCGAGCTGCGATCTGTCGCCCATCGTGAACGCCCACGCGCGCGGTCAACTATCAAAGCTCACATCGCTCAGCATGCTGCAGCGTGTCCTAGTCACTTTCCAGGAGGCCAAAGACGTGGGCCCACAGTTGATGCGCTTGCTCATGAGTGGTCACAAGCTGCGTCCACTCAGACGCGTGGCGATCAACCACGAACCGCCGTTGTTCCTGCCGGGTGGCGGGCCGTCCGTGAATGGAGAGCTTGTGTCGCTAGCCTCGTGTCTTCAGACGACCGACGAGTTCGAGTACATCGAGCTGCACGTGTCTGTCTTCAGCATGCCCGCTCTCCCAGCCGCCATCAAGCGCCCGACCGAACGACGCTATGCCACGCTTCCTTTGCGCAGCAAACTCGCGCTGTTCAGTGTGGTCCAGACCACGGGTTCGCCCCTCTCGCGGCTAGACACCTCGGTGCTCAAACTAGTGTTGCAGTTCTGTCGCAGCACCAAAGTGTTCCTTCTCACGAGCTCGGTATGAACGACCACGGAATATTACTGTAGGATCTATTTCCCTTTTCTCTCAATGCGTGCCCGGCCCATTACAGTAGACCAGCGTGACGTGGACAAACTCGCCCGCGGCAGTGGCGCCACGGGTCACGACCAGCGGCGTGTGGTCGGTCACGGGCTTTTCCCGCATGCGCAGCGTCGGCGGCCGGTCCTCGCAGCTCAACACAAGCGACTCGCGCCGAGGCAGCGTGTACTCGATGCGCGCTGTCTCGACAAACTCGCTCAGCGTGAGCACGTCGCCACGTCGCCATTTCTCCACGAGTCGATCGTTCTCCTCCACTAGAGCTGTCGAGACGGTCCAGGGGCCAAACGCGTAAGTCTCTCCAAGCGTGAGCAGCGTGCCTGGCGTAAACGCGAGTTGCTTGGGGAACAGGCGGTCGCGGAAGACGATGAGCGTTTGCTGGGCCGTGAGAAACGAGCGGTTCCCCTTCTTGAGCGTGATCCACTGGTCGCCCGTGGCCTCGCCGTCGTGGCGCGCAAGCTTAGCCATGAGCTCGCGGATGGGCTTGTCGCGGACCATGGCGTTGCCCATATACGCGTGGCAAATGGTGCGCAGCACTTCCTTCCACACGAAGAAGGGCTGCGGCGACAGCAGCCGGCAGTCGATCCACACGGCGGCGTCGCTCTGGTGCACGCCGCGTAGGATCGGCGAGAGAATGTTCTGGTCGATCAGCTCTCCACACTGCACCGACTCGGCGCCGAGGTTCGAGAGGTTGGACAGGAAGCCGTCGCCGTACATGTCGCGCAGCAGCGGCACGAGCTGCGTGCGCAGCTTGCCGCGCGTGCTCCAGAGCGGCGTCGTGTCCTTGAAGTAGGGCACGCCGTACGTGTGCGCGAAGTCGAAGATGGCGTCCTTGTCGAACGCCAGCAGCGGCCGCCAGATGCGCACGCCGTTCACGACGCTCGACTCGCTCATGCCGTTGAGGCTGAGCAGGCTCTGGCCCTTCATCATGTTGGAGATGACGTTCTCCTGCACGTCGCCGCGGTGGTGGCCAAAGCACATGCCCGGCGCGCCGTACTGCTGCAAGACGTTGGCGTACGTGGCGTACCGGATCTCGCGCGACACGCGTTCGTAGTCGTCGCGCTTGGTCGTCGCGCGCTTGACTTCGTCGATGCGCCGCACGTGGAAGACGATGCCGAAGCGGTCGCACCAGCGTCGCACGTAGTCGCTCTCGGCGCCGCTCTCGGTGCGGTTGCCATAGTCCAAGTGCACGGCCACGATGCCATAGTCGTTGTGGGCGCTGCGCAGTTTGTGGAGCAAGTACGCAATGACCATCGAGTCGACGCCGCCAGAGAGCGACACGGCCACGTACGGGAACTCGCGCGCGCGCTTGCTCGCGAGGTACTCGTGCATGGCCTTGTAGAGTCGGTGGCGCGGCATGCTCGACTCGTCCGTCTCCACGAGCGGGCGCTCGAGAATGTCGTCGTCGCTTTGGGCGACCACGTCGCCGCGCAAGTGCGCGAGCCGGTGCTGCGTCGTCTTGCGGAACTTTTCGAGCAGCTCCGCGTGGGCGGCGTGGAGCTGCTGGCGGTCGTCGACGGCCGCGAGCACGTCGCGGAGCCGCTCGGCCGTCGGCGTGTGGCGCAGCGGCATCATGGCAAACACAAAGTGCGGCACGGGCAGCGACTCGTGCCAACCCCGCTTGACGAGCTCATTGGCGAGCGCCAGCGCCAGTGCGTCGTTCTGGTCCACGCGGTCGCGCCGCTGGCGGTACACGTGGCGCGAGAACTGGTCCAGCAACACAATGAGCGCGACGAACCCGTCGCGCGTCTGCTTCCACGCGCTGAGCTCCCCGCGCTCGGCGCGCTCCAGTAGCTCCCCGAAGGACGCGGCGATCTCAGCGTCCATGACGCGCTGCTTCTCGGAGCCGTCCGGAGGGAACCATTTCGAGCGGAAGAGCTCCGTCTGGCTGCCGTCGAACCAGAAGCGCAGCACGCGCTCGTACTCGTCCGTGGCCATTCGAGTCGGTCGATGGGTTGATGGAAGTGAGCTCGTCAATGGTGCTCCAGCAATTGGAGTATTAATTCATAGAGTAACACTGTGGCTGAGTCTGAGGCAATGGCGGCGAAGCGCGTGCTGCTGGGCGGCTCCTTCGCGTGCGACGACGCGATCGCGCGCCCCGTGCGAGTGCTGCTGCAAGAGGTACGGCCGCTCATTCGCCCTGTGAGCGAGTTCCTGCCACTGATCTAATGGGATCTGCAGGCGACGCCATCTGATGAGCCCGTCGTGGAAGTGGAATGGCTCGGATACGGCAGTGCGGCCGACCTCACGTCGCTACTCCAAGAGCCGCTGCACGCAGTAGATCTCGTGGTGCTGGTGGTGCGGCTGAGCGATCTGCGCACGGCCCATCCAGAGCTGCTGGCTGCAACGGCTGAAGCCAGCAGCGAGAACCGGTTTCTGGAGCAGCTACGCGCGTACGACCGACCCGCGGCCCCACCGCTTGTTGTCCTGTTCTGTCCGTCGCCGCCGCTTTCTGCAGTAGACCCCACAACGTCCTATGAGCTCGAAGAGGCTGCGCTGAGCTGTGCCATCCAGCCGCTTCAGCGCGTGGCCTGCTTCCCGTCCAGCGACGCGACCGATTTCTTCCTACACGACAACGACGATTGCCGGTGGTACGACGTGACCCGCGACAAGCGCGAGCACGCGCCGTTCACTCAGCCCATGCTCGACGTACTGGCGCTGCGCTGCGTCCGCCAGATCGCGCGTCTTCGGATCCGCAGTCCGAAGAAGGTGCTCGTGCTGGACTGCGACAACACACTGTGGGGCGGCGCCGTCGCTGATGTCGGGCCCGCGCGTGTGCAACTGAGCGAGCGCTTTCTGGCGCTGCAGCGTTTCGCCGTGGACCAGCAGAAGCGCGGCGTGCTGCTCTGTCTCTGCAGCAAGAACGTCGCGGAAGACGTCGACGCCGTGTTCCGGGAACGCGCCAGCGAAATGGTGCTCTCCAAGGACAAGCACGTTGTCGTGAGCAAGGTCAACTGGCGCGCCAAGTCGCACAACCTGCGGGAGATCGCCCAGCAGCTCCAGCTCGGACTCGACGCGTTCGTGTTCGTGGATGACAATGCCGTCGAGTGCCACGAGGTCCAGTCGGCGCTGCCCATGGTCACGGTCGTCCACGTCCCCGACGACTTTGGCCCGACGTTCCTCTCGACGCAGTGGGCGCTGGACACACCGTTCGAGTGCCAAGCGACCGACGAAGACGCGGAGCGAACCAAGCAGTACCAGCAGAACGCCCAGCGCCAGGAGCTCGAGCGACGCGCGACGTCGCACGCGGCGTTTCTGAGCTCACTGGGCGTCCGCATTCAGAGCGAACGGCTCCGTGACGTCGACTCGCCGGCATTTGCGCGGGTGCTGCAGCTCCACCAACGTACTAACACGTTCAACGTCGCGACGACGTTCTCACGGACCTTGACGCGCGAGCGACTGGCCGCGTACGTGGCGACCCATGTCGCGCTGGCGTCGACCGTGACCGACCGGTACGGCCACTACGGGCTCGTGTGCGCAACGCTTTTCCGCGTGGAGACTGACGAAGACGGCACGCACACCACGGCGGTCGTCGACAGCTTCCTCATGAGCTGCCGCGCGCTCAATCGCGGCGTGGAGCACGCGATGCTCAAGCAGATTGCCGAGACGGCGCGATCCCGTGGCGCTGATACGATCCGCGTGGCGTGGGAGCCGACCGTGCGCAACGAACCCGTGCGAATGTTCTTCGCGTTGCTGTCTATGACTGTGTTCGTGACGTTGGATGGCGAGCACGTGACGATACGTGCAGCGAAGATCGAGCGCAGCGCTGGCAAGGGCGGGTGGTGGCTGCTGCGGCTGAGCGATGCACTCAAAATCTCCTTCTTGAAAGACCAGCAAGACATACAAGGGCAGCAAGCAGTAGAACAGGAAGGTACAATGGCGGTGGTGGTCGCTTGGCGTCGGCCGTCAGGGGCTGTGATTGTACGGCTGGCGAAAGCGACGATCCAATTCGTGCTGAGATGGATGCCACGCAAGTGGATCGCGTGGCTGCTTTCCTGGCTGCTGCTGGGCAAGAAAACCATCAGCAGTAGTAGTGACACAACACATGATGCGACCAAGCTGAGTTTCCACACGCGTGCACAGCTGCATGCGTTCCTAGTCGCCAGACTAGACGCCGCTGTGGAGACAAGCGCCCAAGAGAGCCCAGCAGCTGCTGTCCCAAATCCTCTCGCCGAGGATCGCGAGACGGACGAAGCGTTCCGGCTCCGCGTCCGGCACGACACCAAGCTGCTGCTTCAACAGCACGTCGCGCCGGATGAACCGCGCGTCGTGTGGGCGCCGCAGCGCAGTGACGACGTGCGGTTCGATAGCGATAACGAGCGCGTTGAAACGCCCTCCTCCGACACGCTCCAGCAGTTCCACCGACCGTGCGCCACGCCGTCGTGTGCTGCGCAAGTCTACTGGGAAAACACGTGCACGTTCCGTCGGTGCCGCACGTGCTGCTACCGCGTGCAACGGCTGCTCGCGCGAGCGACCAGCGATCAGGCCCACGCCAAGGCTCGCGCCCACGCGTGGGCGAGTTTAGCGAATGACTTTAACGTCCGTGCTAACGACGTGGAGGTGGCACAAGAGTGGTGTAGCGCACACAGGAATGACCGGCGGCGCATGTGAGATTTTACACTAGAGATCGTCCATGACGTTGTCGTACTTGGTCGGGTCGATGCGGTACCTACAGAATCCATCGAGTGGTTCAGTATGAGCAGACTACGCAGCGTGGCGTGCTGTGTGTACGTACATGTTGCCGTACTGGATGGTCGGTGCGTGCTCGCTGTCGACGTCGACAATGCACACGGCCATGGCTGCAACGCACGAGCCACCGGCAGTTAGTTCTCAGTCACGTCACATCACCACAGACAAAGGCGGTATGCGTACTGTTGGCGTCGAGCACGCGGTAGGTGATGGTGACCATGGAGGCCTGGAGGCAGAAGTTGAAGATGGCGACGCTCGCCTTGGGCTTGAACACGCCATGGCACGTCACGCCTTCAAAACTCCACTCCATAAACGTCCCCTGCGCATCGGGAATAAACTACGCGCATCCGATCACTCAGCCTCCAGTCTGCCTCACAGTATCCTGAAAGCTGCGTAGCTGCTGACCTGGATCGTGTAGGCGCTGACGAGATCCTGTTTCTTGTGCGACCGGCCAAACGACCACTTGAGGAACCTTTCACAGCCTCGTCAGATCCCTCCTGCCATATACATATACAGCTCTTCAAATAAGATGGTCCGTACTGCGTGTTGGGCTGGCGCACGGCATCCAGATCCTCTTCAATGCACACGACGTTGTTGGTCGCGCGCAGGTGCTTGAAGCTCGCGCCAAACTGCCGCCACTCGAGATTGCGCTTCCAAAAGCCCTTGAGATACGCGCAAAAGTCGTCGTCGGGCACGGCGAACCGCAGCGCAGACGTCGCGGGCACGGTCGGCGCGAGGCCGCGGGGCGTGGACGGGCCAGTGCTGCCGCCGCCGCCGCCCAAGGGCGCTGCGGCATTCACGATGACGGGCATGATGGAAGACGATAAAGTGGCTTGGATCCGACAAGCGAATGTTGCACGAATGTAGTAGTATCAGATCTGATAACTTAAAACTGTGGAGTATCAGATCTGATCCATATCTGTGGCTCATCACCTGTCAGTGGTTGATGGGCCAATCAGCTGGTTCTTGGTGAAGAGCTTCGAAAAGGCGAATGGCCTCATGCCATCATCTCCCTTCCGGACGATTTGTCAGGCGAAATCCTGACGAAGGGAGAGAGAAGAGCAAGAGCCGTGATGGTTTCCTCCCCTGCGCCTAATTATTTCATACGGCGTGATGGCGCCGTAATCCTTGTCACTCAATTGATGATGGTCGGCGGGGCATCACAGACAATCTCTATTGAAAAGTGAGAGCGGCGACCATTGAACTTTGGATGGCACAGTGGTCCGCGATGGCGTGAGACCCGTGAGTGGGACCCTGCCTCCTGCCTCTGACAGCATGGCCGTCCATACAAACACCAAGTCTATATGGGTGCATTCTGGCGCAGAGCGGTTGGAACGAACGCGTCGCTCACGACGCGTGAATCCACGAGACGTAGAAATGGGGCACCGCTCGCTTGCCTGATCCCATGATCTCCTGCGAGAGCTTCTTTCCACGAACGAGGTCGATCTGGTTCCGCCTTGCGTGCTCCACTCGCTCTGAGTGACTGCTGTCGCTGAGCCCGTGACCGGTGCCTTTCGTCTCTCACTCTTCCACTCGCGTCTCCGAGGTCAAGTCCACCAGCTCCCAACCCTTCCACCATGGTCAAGTTCCTCACTACCGCGCTCGTCGCCGCTGCCGCTGTGCTGGGCAGCACCAGCGTCCAGGCCGACAAGACGCCGTGCGTGCCGCAGTCCTTCACGGACGAGGCCGGCGCGCTCGGTATGTCGCAGCTCAACATCATCGTGGACCTCGCCAAGGGCTTTCTCAAGCCCTTCCTCACCAAGCTGGACCCGCTCGTGATCACGGACAAGCGCCTGGATGCCGTGCCATTCTCGGTGCTGGGCATGGACTTCGAACTCACGCCCATCATCAAGTCGCTAAACGTCGGCGGCATCTCGAACGTGTCGCCGCGCCTTGTCAACGCCACGTCGTCGCAGGCGCTCGACATTGGCGCCAGCTTCCCGGGCAACTTCTCTCTCGACGCGACCGTGTCCTTCGAGATCGCGCAGCTCAACCACCAGTGGTGGCAGATCTGCTGGACCAACATCCTCAAGCCGGCCGAGTGCCCGCCGTCGACCGTCGATGTCAAGGCGGGTGTCGCGCTCGAGAACTTCTCGCTTGCGACCAACGCCCAGGTCGCCATGGTCAAGTGCGACCCCCTGGCCGTGGCCGCCGGCACGTGCACGGACCTCTCGGTCCAGGACATTCTGACCGCCGCCATCTTGCAGCAGTTTGACGTTCTGCTCAACCGCATCCTGAACCGCATCCAGTCGGCCTCGCTCACGAGCGTCACGCTCGGCTTCGACAAGATCCACAAGCTCGAGTTCAACTTCCCCAAGAGCGGCTCGTTGCTCATCGAGCTCGGCAAGAAGCTGCTCAGCTTTTCGGCCTCGGAGCTGAACAAGAAGGGCCCCCTGTACAACGTGGCCTTAAAGACGACCAACGGGCTCGCCAAGTCGCTCATCAACCGGATCCTCGAGGAGAACATCGCGCCCAAGTTCAAGAACACGTGCTACGACGCCTAAGCAATCCGTCTTCCACTCGTTGTCTTTTGAAACACGGCACATTCCTGTTGTTGTAATACAGTAGTATCCAAACCACGATGGGTTCTTTCGTCTCTAAAAGAAATGTTCCTTCATCATGCTGCCGTCCCGGGAAAATGCAGAGTTGGACTGCTTCACGCACCACCGAATGTGACAGCAGCCTTCTCCTCTGGGAGAAGTTCTCGCTGTGGTGCTTCAAGTTGAACCAACTGAGGCAAACGGCAATCTCCTGAAGTTGTCCGATGAGTCCATTGATTTCAATCCATCTTCTCCTGAGCGCCTCGCTTTTCCTCGACGCGGAAAGTCTCCATTGAAGTTGAGATCGTACTCGATTACTGTACGTGATTTTGACGTTAATCCCAGAGACTGGCTGTGGGAAGCTTTTACTTTCGTCGAGACTGGCCAGCACTGCGATATTAACTGATGATAGACACCCGAATCAGCAAAGTCCGCGTTTCAGCGTGCCCGAGCGGTCAAAGGGGGCAACACCACCGTTGCTGTGTTCGCACTTCGTGGGTTCGAATCCTACCGCTGACAAACCACTTCTTTTGCTAGAGCTCGGGAAATCAGAATAACGGTGAATCAGTCAACCACTTCAGTGTATTAGCAAAGGGTTTAGCGTGGGTGGTGAAGAGAAATGTACTGACCTTTTCATTTAGAACTACATGAACACCTACTAAGAAAAAAGAAATTTATCGCCAACTGCGCCAAAGTCAAGCTTACTACGCGACCGTGGCTTCTCCGGGGGCCTCGCCGGGCACCTGCTGCGGATGCACGGGCGCTCCCGAGCTGCCGCTCTTGTCGCTCTTGGTACTTACTGGCTCCGACAGCGGCGCCACAACTCCGGGCGTCGAGCCGGCGTTGCTGCTCGGGTTGCCTTCGTTCTCAGCCGCGTCGGGGTGGAAGAAGAGCATCTCGTCCCAGATGAGCTTTTGCAGCACGGGCTTCGTGAGCTTTTCGTTCTCAAAGTCATAGTCAAAGCCCGTCTGCGCCATGGTCTCGTCGTCCAGATTCCGAATCGACGCCAAGTACGGATGTGCGAGTGCGTCGTCAATGCTGATGCGCTTGTTCGGGTCGATAACGAGCATTTTCTGGAGCAGGTCCAGCGCGTCGGGCGCGATATCCGGGAACAGCTGCGCCAGTGGCTTGAGCGGGTTGCCGCCACGCTTGTGGTATTCGGCATTCATGAATTTGCGCGCCCTGGCGTTCGTGAGAAAGTAGAGATCCTGGTCGCTTGGCGCGCCCAGCGCGTTCATGATGAGATGGAGCTGGTCGATATAGTCCTGTCCAGGGAACAGCGGCTTGCGCGACATCATCTCCGCAAAGATACAGCCCATGGACCACACGTCGACTTCTTTCGTGTACTTCATGCAGCCCAGCATGATTTCGGGCGCGCGGTACCACCGCGTGACGACGTACTCGGTGAGCTCGAGCTCTTCCTCGGGGAAAATGCCGCGCGCCAATCCGAAGTCGCAGATCTTGAGCTCACAATTGGCGTTGACCAAAATGTTCGACGGCTTCAAGTCGCGATGGATCACGTTCGCCGAATGGACGTACTTCATGGCGCAGATCATTTGGTACATAAAGAAGGCAATGTGTTCGTCCGACAGCGCGTGGCGCGAGTAGATCACGCGGTGCAGATCCGTGGCCATGAGCTCCGAGACAATGTAGACGTCTTCAAACTTGGCAAGCGAGACCGGCTCCAGGATGTCGTCCACGCCCAGCAAATACTTGTGCTGCAAATGGCGCATGAGCTTGATCTCGCGCACGATTCGCTTGGCGTCCGTGAGGTCGTCGAACGCGCGCTGAATGTTCTTGATGGCGTACGTCTTGCCCGTGCGCGTGTCCTTGGCCGAGATCACGACACCGTACGCGCCCGAGCCGACCGTCTTGACGTACTCAAAGTAGTTGGGAATCTCGAACCGCGTGTTGGACGTCATGAAGCACTGGTACCCGTCCCGCGTCGCCGGCAGGAACTTGGGCTTGTTGGCAGCGTTCGCGGCTGCGGCGGCCTCGTCGGCGCGCTGCTTTTCCCGCAGCTTCTTGGCGGCTTCTTGCCGACTCTTTTCTTCTTCGGCCTTGTCGTCCGCGGCTTGCTTTCCGTACTTGACGAACGAGCCGTCTTTCGACGGCACCATGGCGTGGTTCCAGCGGATCGCTTCCTGCAGGGCGTTCTTCCACGCTGCGTACGAATCATCATCCTCGGCCTCGAGCACCATCGACCTGGTGCCGCTGCGCAGCTCGAGTCGGCGCGGATGCTTGACCGAGACGAGCCGATGGCCCGGCCCGATGGGCGTCTCGCTGCAGAGCACGAGCGACTCCTTGTTCGTGTAGTACCCAAGCGTCATGTGGCGCTCTTCGAGACGCAGGATGAAATACCGCTTGCTCCACATCTTGAGGCGCAGCCCCTGCTTCATGAGGTATCCTTCCTGGACCACGTCGGCCTGGCGGAAGACGAGCGCTGGCGTCGTGCGCACGGGCGCCGTCTTGCCGTGGAGCCACATGGCGAAGGTCGAGCGGCTCTTGGTCACATAGACGCCATCGCCCCTCGTGCTGTCGCTCGCGGCCGCGTCGCCGTCGCCCGACTTGGTGCTCATGCTTCCCGGACTAATAGCCCGGGGGGGAAGTTTCACTCTCTCTCCCTGGCTTGGATGCTGGGCCGTGTCCCGAACTCGGATCCCTTGTTGAAGATTAATTTTAGGGACAGGACGGAAAAAAACCTCATTACACATGGCACTAACGCGAGTGAAACGAGGGACCACGTCTCTCCGAACTGGCGATCCCAATGGGAGGGGCGCCACCTGGTGTGGGAGGAAACAGTCGTCGGTTGCGGATGACTGTGGGGAACTCTGGAAATCCAGCGAGCAGATGCTGGACCGTCCAGGCTTCCGTCGCCATGGTTCGCTGTATTATACAGTGTTCGCGCGGCTATGGACGCCGGATATGGATAACGGACGCCAAGAAAGTCCGGAATCCAGAGAACGTGGCAAGCATCCTTCAATGAGTACACCACCGAGTACATGGCTACATTTTCTAGGCAACAGCACAACAGTATCACCCTACATATCTCTACAGTAGTCGATCCTCTATTGCGCGCACGATTTCAGGGGTGCGAGGCGGTTCATGGAGATGGCCATAAAGTGCATGCGGCGCCGCCAGAGCGCGTCCAGCAACTGCGGCGGCGTGGGCGTCGCGCCCAGTCCGGTGAGGCACTCGCTGAAGAAGCGGCGGTTGCCGTCGCCGTCCTTCTCGCCAATGGGCGGCGTGCGTGGCCGACGTGGCGACATGTGGGTCGGCAGCAAGTTGAAGAGCAAGTTGGCGCGCAGGTTCTTGAGGTCGTTGACGTCAAACGGGACGGGATCCACGAGCGCCTTGCCGTTCACGTAGAGCAGCTGCGGCGCACGGGACGGGTCCGCAATGGGCACGAAGTGGGCGAGGCTGCCGCACAGCGTCGACGCGTGGGTCTCCATGTCGCGGTTCGTATGGGACGACAAGACCGTGGCGCCCCACGGGGAGAAGGCGTAGCGTGCGTGCGCGAGCTCATACGCGAGCCAGAACGACTCCTTGTCGCCGTAGGAAAACTCGTAGTCGAAGCGCGTCTCCGTCATGAGCACCCAGATCACGCGCATCGCCAGCGCGGCCCCGGGCGCCGATTTGCGGACCAGCACCATGGACGAATCCATCTCGTGGGCCGAGCGGCCGCTGTACGCATACGAATGCAGCAAGTGGTGCGACGGCTGGAAGCCGCCGGGGATACCAAGGCGCTCGTAGTCGAAGGTCTCGAGAAAGTGATGCAAGTACGACGTCTTCGTGCCCTCGTCGCTGAGCACGTCGCGGTTGAAGTACATGCTGTCGTTGATGACGCGGTCGTGGAAAAAGAGCGTGCCGTTCTGGATGTACCGCTCGCTCGTGCGCAGCGTCGCCGGGTCCTGGAGCAGCAGCGCGTCGGCGTCCAGCATGAGCACGTGGTCGAGCGTGGTCTGGTGGAGCGCCAGCGGCTTGAGCCAGTAGCTGCGGAACGCCTCGATGGTCTTGCGGTCCATGACTTGCTGTCCCAGTAGCTTCTCGCACACGTCGATGATCTCAACATTCGCGTCAATGCTCTTGATGAACTCTTGGTGGGCGGCCGTGAGCTCGCCCAGGCAATGGTAGATGTGGATCCGTTCGCGGTTTCCCAGGCAGCGCAGCTCCGTGATGAGCGAGACCCCGAGCGGGATGATGCGGTCGTGGAGACAGAGGATGATGCCGTGCGAGTCTGTCTCGACGGCCACGGTCGGTTCGCGGAACCGTTTCCGTGTCGACGTGGGCGTCTGCCGCTTGGGTTTTGGCGCGGGCGCTGGCGCCACTGGCACTGCGGCTTCTGTGCGAAAATGGTCGGACGCTACAGCCGCACTGATCTCTCCGGTGGACGTCGATGCGGTACGGACGAGCCCGAGCATTTCCAGCGACAAGCCGAACGCAAAGAGCACGAGCACCGCGACCGCCGCCACGCGCAGGCCCCGCACTGGCGCGCCTTGCACTGCCATGGACGCTCTGCTTCCGCCGGTCGTGACCGTCCTTCCAATGAGAGAGAGAGCGGTCCCGCGCGGGGGGAGAGACCGCCGATCGTCAATAGTGCTGATGCTGAGAAATGGAGCCGTGTATGTTTCGCATACTACAGAAACAGACAAGACAATATCCCACAATAACAGAAATAGACACAGCTGAGATTTTCGAGTCACGCGGATACGATAGGATTGTCTCTTCCAGGTCCGTCGGTCTTCTTGCTGCTCTACGTCTCTACCGGGTCCTCAAAGACCTTGCCGCCCATGTCGCACGACGCCAGCGGCTCGAGCATGCCCATGGAGACGGCCATAAAGTGGAGCCGGCGGCGCCACAAGTGGTGGCGCAGCTGCGGCGGCGTGGGCGTCTTGCCCAGTCCGACGTTGCACTCCATGTCGTAGTCCTCGCCGGCTTTGCCGCGGCCGGCGGCGCGCTGCTGGCGCGGTGTCATGTGGGTCGGCAACAAGTTGAACACGAGGTTCTTGCGAATGTCCTTGAGGTTGTCGATGTCGAACGGGATGGCGTCCACGACCTGGCGGCCGTTGAGGTAGAGCAGCTCGGGCGTGGCGTCGGCCACGGGCATGAAGTGGCAGAGGCACCCGCACAGCGTGGCCTCGAACCGCTCGACATCGCGGTTCGGCTGCGAAGAGACGACGCTGGCGCCCCACGGCGAGAAAAAGTACGGCGCGTGGGCAAACTCGTACGCGAGCCAAAAGGCCTCCTTGTCGCCGAGCGAAAAGTCGATGTTGAAGCGGTGCTCTGTGATGAGGAACCAGAGCACGGCCATGGCTTTGCCGGCGCGGCTCTTGTTGATGAGCACCATGGACGAGTCCATCTCGTGGCACGTCTTGGCCGCGTACGCCCACGACTGCAGCACGTGCTGCGACGGCTCGTAGCCTTCGCGGATATCGAACCGCGAATAGTTGAACGTCTTGAGCCAGTGCGGCAAGTAGAACTCTTCCTTGGCGCCGGGGCGCAGCGTGATGCGGCGGTTAAAGAAGTTGGCGTCCCAGATCACACGGTCGTAGAAAAACACGGTGCCCTTCTGCTTGTAGCCGTCAATCTCCCGAAGCACCGCCGGGTTCTTGAGTGCAATCACGTCAGCGTCCACGAGGATGGGCTCCTGAAGCTTGGTCTGGTGGAGCGCGAGCGGCTTGATCCAGTAGCTACGGAACGAGGGCGCGAGCGATTCGTCCAGGACGCCTCGCTCCACGAGCGACGCGCACACGTCAATGACTCGGAGGTTGCGGTCCACCGTGCGCAGCAGCCGAGCGTTGGCGGCCGAGAGGTCGCTGCAGTGGTACACTTCGATGGGCTCGTCGTTGCCCAGGCAGCGCAGCTCACGGACAAGCGACGCGCCCAGCGGCACGATGCGGTCGTGGAGACACAAGACGATGCCCTTGGTGCCGTCCTGGATCTCCACGTGGGGCTCCGCGATGATGGGCGCGCCGGGCTTCTCCGTGGGTGTGTCCGTTGCTACCGCCACGACATGCTCACGCAGCGACGCCGTGTTGGCCGTGTCGGTGGTGGCGTGGCCGTTGTTCGCCGCCAGCGCATTGGCGTTGGCGTTGGCGTTCTCCGTGATGGCGCCAAACTGCAGCAGCGAGAGCATGGCGCAGCCCACGATCACGGCCGCCAGCACCTTGAGCAGCGCGCTGGCGTTGCGCGGGTCGACACGCCCAGAGGACGCGCGGTCGCGTCGCATCGGCACGAGGCAAGAGAGAAGACAGAAGAATGGGCGCAAGGATCGGATCTGCTCATGGAACGCACGCCGATTGGTGGAAAAGCCGGAATGAACACGCTGTAAACGGTGTTTTACCCTAAATAATGTTTGAAAGGGCTACAGTAGTTCTCTACGCTAATGGAGGTTTGCTCTGTGCAGGCACATTGGCAACCAGTACGACATCCCAGTCCTCGCCGTCGTCGTCGTTGGTCATAATTTGGTCCGTCGCCTGGCCCTTGGGACTGATCCGCGGAACCACGATCTGCATTGGAGTGGTCACGCCCATCGCCGTCTTCGACTTCTTGACAGTCACGACTTTGAGTCGCCGCACGGCCCCGTCGGTCTTCTCACCCTTCGGTCTCTTTGGGGATGGACTCAGCCACGCGCGCAACGGACCGAGCGGCTGACTGCTCGGCGCTGATTCCTTGGACGGTTTCTTCAACGCTGGACTCGCAGAAAGCTCCAGTGCTTTCGGTACCTTCCTTTGCCTCTTGACTCGGTCACTCGACTTTGCTGGATGGGATGATAACTCGGTTGGAGCCTCCCTTCTTGCATTCCCAATCACCTCACGCGCCTGGAATCTGAGTGGACGATCAACGCTATCGGCAGGTCGCTTCACTGGGATGCGCTTGTCACTGGATAGCTGTAGCTTCCGTGGGGACTGTCGAATCCGAGTGTCACTACTTGTCGAGAACGGCTTGGACGTACGGTCCTTCGTGGCAGCGTTCTGGTGTGGCGGAGAGATCCGAAGCGATCGTCGTGTGGTCTCGATCTCCACCGCCTTGGATGGTGACACAGCTTCCTTCAGCTTCGGGTCCACAGACAACCGTCGGGTACGTCGCGGGGAGAGCGCTCTCTCCGGTGCAGCGACGGCCCTCGATTCAGTCTCTATTACCGTAGCGGGTGGTGGTTGGACAAGCGCCGCCTTTTTCTTCTCAGCTCGTCTCGTCGTCGTTACCGGATCGTCGGCGGATGGCTGACGCACCTTATCTCTCTCCAAACCCTCGACTGTCTCGCTTCGACGCTCCTTGTCGATTGCCAGATACTCGGCCAGCGTGATCGCGGCATTTCCTTCCAGTTTGCGCAGTTTCTTTGTTATACTCGACAGCAGACTGGCTGGAGACCTTGACGTTGCTGTGGGCTGTTTTGTCGGTGCTTTTGAAGCCGCACCGCCACTGGCAGTGGTCGTGGTGGTGGCAGCGACGGCCTTCGAGGTCCTGGAAACTCGTCGCGATTTCGCCGCCACTGGCAGGTTCATCATTTCGCCTGTTGACTCGGTCTGCTTACTCTTGAAAGATTCACGCACGCTGGACCGATTAGGATGAGTGTCTATCGACGGCTCCCGCCGTGTGCCTTGTGTCTGTTGGCGGCCGACATCTTCACCATCGCGCTTGGCCCTGGACGGTCGCAGTTCCGCTTCCTCGGCTCGCAGCCTCTTCGACTGCCGCTGCGGAACAGGAAGCTCACCGACCGGTACCCTCGTACGACGTGTCGTGTTGGCGGAGTCGACCCGCGCATCATCGGACAATGGTTGGCTCTTGTCCCTCAGTAGTCTCTCCCTGGACGCGACGGCCGCCCTCGACTTGTCTCCTCTCTCTGACACCCTCCTCTGCTTGGTCGGGTGTTTATCGACGGGACTCGTCGTCACCACGCTCGCGTTTCCTCGCCGTGAGGAACGACGCGGCGCCACCGCATCCGTCGGCGTCAGTGGCGTCACTACAGCCGCCTCTCGCTGGCTTCTCAGATTTGACAGATACACCGATAATGACTGCAGCTCGAGTGCGGCGGCGTGCGGCGCCCACTGCGACAGTTCGTCTGCAATCTGTGCCGCCACATACTGCAGCTTCGCTGTCTGGTCTACTTCGTGAGAGTTAACGGGTGGCGCCGCTGCCGACGATTGCTGGCCAGGCTCGTGCGTGTGGAAGAAGCGGCCGTGCTGGACGAGCACGACCCACTGGCCGCACCGCAGCCGCGTGGTCTCGGCTTTGAACGAGAACGGGCACGCGTGGCCTTCGCGGTCGCTGGCATCGCACGTAAACACGCGCTGCCACACGAGAAACTCTTGCGGCAACAGTAGCTCGTCGCCGTTGGCGAGCAGCTCCTTGTTACGGTGGGCGACGCTCACACAGGACGCGACGTCCACGCGCGTGCGCGTGCGCAGCTCATATGCGCGCCGGTACGCGAGGAAACTCGCCCACGATCGGTGGATGGCCTTGAAAATGGGCACGTGGCGCACACACGCGTCGCCGTCGCTCATGTCGGCGCGCGCTAACGTCTGCATAAACTGCATGGGCACCGGTGAGCCCCCGCGCCGTTCGTATGCCTGTTCATCCGCGAGCCCCCAGTCCGGGTACTCAGCTGCCTCATAATCCACCGTCGGCAGCAGCCCTCGGCCACCCGCATCCTCCTCCACATCGTCCAGCTGCAGCGCCGCAGCGGCCTCGGCGGCCTGCGCGTCCAGCTCGTCCTGCCACTGCGGCGCGCGCCATCGGTCGTCGCCATGGCCATCGTGTAGAGACAGTGCAGCATGCGTGTCGTCGTCCAGCGCGCTCTCCACGCGCTTGCGCTTGACCATCGCGAGCCGCAAGGGGAGGGAGAGCTCAGCGCGCGAAGAATCCGAGTGGCGCGGGAGGCAACTTCGATTTGGTGTCTCTTGTGACAAGTGATCCACAGTACAGTGGTCCCCAGTTTGTATCCATCAATACATTTGTGTTTAGAGAGATATGGAAAAGTCTATGCACTTGAGGTCTCGATACTCAGACGTTCGTCTGCTCAGGCCTGGACCGTCATGCCGCGCGCGACGCCCTGCTCCTCCGACTGCTGCGCGGCGAAGAAGTTGAAGATCTGCTCGAGCGTCGTCTGCGAGACGCTGTACTCGCGAATGTGCATGGTCTTCTTGACGTCCTCGACGAGTGCGAACACCTTGGAGAGCCTGAGTTCCGAGTTGGTGCCGCGAAGCTTGAACCGGCAAAAGTCGTTCTGGCGCTCCATGACCAGCACGTTGTTGTCGCCAAACGACTTGCGCAGGAACCCGTCGAGCTCGTCAAACCGCTTCTCTTCCACGAACCACGAGCTGAAGGCCTCTGCGCGCACGAGACCATCACGCTCCATCGCGGCCGCGAGGCTGTAGCCCGTTGGGTGCGCGGCGGTCACGCGATCAGCAACCGTCACGTCGCCGAACGCGCGGCACTTGTCCTCCAGCTCCATGGGACTCACAAACTCGTTTTGGCCATCAAAGTGGCGGTGCACGAGCTCTCGGAGCTCCTCGTGAGACGGTGACGCGAGCTTGACATCAAACACGAGCCCGTCGCCAAAGCGATGCTTCAAGTGCTGCACACTGCCGAGGCAGCGCAAGCGACCGCCGACCATGATGCCCACACGCGAGCACAACGCCTCCGACTCCTCCATGCTGTGGGTCGTCAACACAATCGTGGACGCCTTGCTGCGAGTCGAAATGCCGGCGATGACATCCCACATGAAGCGACGCGACACGGGGTCCATACCCGTGGACGGCTCGTCCAAGAACACAATCTGCGGGTTGCCGATCAACGCGATCGCGACCGACAGCTTGCGCTTGTTGCCGCCCGACAGGCTGCCGGCAAGCTTGTTCTCGAACGACGCCAGGTTCAGTTGGTGGATCTTGTCGGTCACGACGTCGTCGAGATCGGCACGCGAGATACCCTTGATGCGGGCAAACAGCTCGAGATGCTCACGCACGGTCAGCAACTCGAAGAGCGCGTCAAACTGCGGGCAGTATCCGATCTGGCGACGCACTTCAATCTGCTGCGTCAAAATGTCAAAGCCGCCGAGTGTTGCCGAGCCTGAGCTCGGCAACACATCACCCGTCAGCATCTTCATGGTCGACGTCTTGCCAGCACCGTTAATGCCGAGGAAGCCGAAACACTCGCCGCGCTTGAGACCGAACGACAGATCTCGAACGGCCACCTTACCACCCTTGTAGACCTTGCGCAATCCCTTCAACACGACAACTTCGTCATCCGCTTCGCCACGCCTGACGCGCTCCGTCTCGTTCACAACATCAACGTCATCTTCATACGCGTGTTCCTCGACACTCTTGGCGCCTGTGAGCAGGTTCTTCACCTTCGGGAACGTGAGCGCGTAGTCAATACCGACAGCGAGAGCACCGAAGATAACGGTCGTGAGCACCAAGAAGAGCAGCTCGTAGCCCATCAAGTCAATGAAGGGGCTCTTCTTACGCTTGTCCGACTCGAGAATCGAAACGATTTCGTTCAGTGCCAAGTTCAGCAAGCCGTTGCCGAGGTTGAAGAGCGGCGACAGGCGCCAGATGAAGATCAGGTACTTGTTGATATCTTTCGTGGACTCGATGACGCTGAGGATGAAAGACACAACCATGAGCACGACGCCGATGATGAAGTTGATCATGATCGTATAGGTCTGTGACGACGCGTGCTCCTTGAAGAGGTACGACATGCAGTACGTGAAGGGGCAGATTGCCAAGCCGAACATGAGGAACAGCACCACCACGGACGGGAACGTCATATCAGTGCACGTGGCACAGTCGTTGCCGGTCAGCGAGCCAATGTTGAAAGCCTGGATCAACACTAGTGCCGCAACGAACGGGACGGCGTACATCATGAGATCCCAGAGGTAGTTCGACAACCAGAAAGCGCTGAGCGACACGCCGGAGACGAGCTGCTGATGCTTGGCATTGTGATCAGACTGCTTCTCCTTGACGAGGAACACCACAATCGACGCCGGAAAGAACGTGAATGCGATCACGATGAACATGCACGCCGTGAACGAGATGAACGAGTTGAAGAGCGCCTTCGTCGACGAGGTGAGTGGCAACGGGTGGCTGTTGACCTTCAGATCGACGTTGGGCGACCCGTCGGCGCTAGTGTTGGCAGCAAAGAATCGGTACACGGCTTGATCCATGAGGGCCTTGAAAATGGCGGCACTGTGGATGGACGTCGTGTTCACAAAGACGTTGTAGCCAAGCACGTTGCTCGCGCTATCACCGTGAACCACATACGCGCCGTACTGACTAGTCACCCGTGTGGTTCCGTCTTTGCCGTAACCACGGTTGTACAGCTCCTGGCCGAGGCTCAACGCATATCCCGTTTCATTCGACGCATTGATGGGCGGGTTGTACTTGACACCAAACAAAGTCGGCGTGTTTGAGTCGAGCTGCTTCAAATCCAGCTTCTCCGGGAGCGCACCAGTGTACATCTTGGGCGACATCATCGCACTGCACCACTTCTTGTCGTCCATCTCACAAACGAACGGCGTCGGGCTCTGATCTTTCGCAGCGTACGCGTTAGTTGTCAGCGCCATCTTCGGGTCGCTGTTGGTGATGTTGCTTGATTTCAGCAGCAGTAGACCAGCAAGGAGGAGGAGCACAGGCAGAATAGCGCTGAAGATGAGCATCCGACGGTCGCGCTTGGCGACACGGAAGCGCTTAAGAAACAACGCGTGAAGATGAGCGAAGAAAAGATTTCCCTCCGGCGGAGGTGCGCCGACACTGTCCTGCACACCCGAGCCTGGCGTCGTCGCTGGCGAGGCATCCACGCGAGCATCCTTCGTCAGCGTGTGCTGGTTATCTTCATCGCCGGCCTCGGCAACCTTGATGAAAACTTCCTCCAAGGTCGTGACCGACACGCCGTATGTCAAGAGTCCAAGCAGTCCCAAACTCTCGTCCAGTTCAGCAAACATCGTCGCAAATTGGCGCGAACTGTCGAGTGGCAGTTGAAACGCGATTTCGCTCCCGACATTGCTCAGTACATTCGTATTCGGCACGTAGCGCGTGATAAAGTTGATGACCTCGCTGTCTTTGCACACCTTGTCGTCCTTCACAAGTGTCAGGTTGTAGCCGGCACCGTATCGGTTCTTCAGAAACAGCGAAGAGCCACAGCAGCGCAGTTCACCCTCAGACATGATCGCAATTCGGTCGCCCAAGATGTCGGCCTCGTCCATGAAGTGGGTCGTCAACACCATCACGCGATCGTTACGGTTGTTCAACAGGATTTCCCACGTGCTTCGGCGACTGTACGGATCCATACCAGATGTCGGTTCGTCCAAAAACACCAGCGAGCTGTCACCGAGCAGCGACACCGCCACGGAAAGCTTGCGCTTCATACCTCCCGACAGCTCGTTCGACTTGATATGACGTTTCTCGGTCAGACCAACCTCGCGGATTTGCTTGTCAACAACAGTCTTCAGCTCTTCGTCGACGTAGCCCTTGATACGGCCGAAGAGAATCAAGTGCTCTTCGACCGTCAGGTCTGCGAACAAGACATCGTGCTGAAAGCAGATGCCGAGTGACTCGCGGATCTCATCCATATCTTCGGTGATGGACAGTCCACGGAAGGTCGCCGTGCCGGACGATGGCGAAATCATACCGGTCAGCATCGAAATGAGCGTGGTCTTTCCGGCACCATTGTGGCCCAGCAAACACGTAATCTGGTCCTTGTACATGGCCAAATTCATTCCCTTGACTGCGACCTTCTCACCTCCCGGCACAGGGAACACCTTCGCCAGTCGCTGGACTGAGAGCACTTCGCCATTGCGTTCCTGCTCACGTAGATCGGCATTCACCGGCTCAATCGAGGAGTTCACATCAACGATCACAGTGTCGATTCCGGGAGAACCTTGACCGAGAGCCACGTGGTCACCCTTGAGAGTCGCACGAGCCTTGCGCCCACGCCAATACGACGGAGAAACCGGGAAGTACCACTTGAGCGTCGTTCCATACTGCTTTGGAATCACTTTCTCAAAGTAGAGACCAAGAAGGGTATAAAGCACCGAATCGAAAGCGAAGAAGAAGAGCGCAGTGCTGAATCGGAAGTTTTCGGAAAGCACGTTGAGGTTGGAGAAGGCAATACCCTGGCCAGTGGATTCAAGGTTTGCGAGCACATTCACGCCGAGCGACAGTGCCACTGGCGACAGCAGACAACCAATAGACTTGGAGTTCTCAGGCGTTTGTGGAGTGAATGCCGCCGAGATGAAGTACATGAGGAAGAAGAGAACCATACCCACAAAGGCGCCAACGCGAGCCTTGCTGAAGATGGTACTGACCATGAAGCCGAACGAAAGCACGCTCATAGCGAACAAGAAAAAGAAGATGAAAACGACCATCACGGAGCTGTTCGCGAAGAGGCCGATGAGACCAGCAAGAGCTTGCAGAAACGTCCCGACGAAGAGGATCAAGCCATACGTGATGTACCACGAGATGATGATGGCCTTTTCCTTGACACCAAGAATCTTCATATACTCGCGGATGCGTGACTCCTTCTCTTGGATGAACACCACGAGAACGCGCGAAATGCAGTACAAGTACGCGAGGATGAAGACGAGCGCGAAGACGTTCTTGACTTGATCATAGAACGGCGAGCTGACGTAACTGTCAATGGGGAACGGAGCAACCGCAGCACCAATGAGTGGCTGCGGAACCTGACGGAGTGGCTTCAGGAATGCTTCTTGTACACTTGGGCTCAGCAGAGAAGAGAACGTGACGTTCGACGCTTCACCCGTGACACCCAGAAACTCCTTCATCAGCTTCGACGCAGCAGATCCTTGCGAAGAGTTGCTTCTCCCAAGCAAGGTTGATACAGCCAACTGGATACGAATGTCGTCATCCATCGACTTCAGCAGCTTCTTGTCGAGCTCAGTCGAGTTCTTGGCTGTCGCCTGCGCTCGCTGGCACTTGCCTGAGGTCGTCTTCGTGGCCGGATCCCACTCTGGCATGCAAGTTACGAATCTCGTGACGAGCGTCTGCAGCGTCATGAAGCCGCTCACAGCGTAACGCGAATAGTAGTCCGTGCTCAGACTCTTCTGAAACGGGAACAGCGCCGGCGGATTGCCGATGGTACGCGGGATGACTCCTGTGACACCACGACGGCCGAGCGTCGAGTTGAGGCGCAGACTGTACTCGATCGACTGGAACGACCCAATGTCGTTGCCGGTTGGGTACTGGTCAAACACGATCGCGCCGTAGATGCGCGGATTGGACAGGTCACTGCCGTAATTCTTGCCCGCGACGTACTCTTGGAGGTCGTCGGCCGTCTTGAAGAACTGCACGCTCTCACGGAACGAAGGAATCTCTGGCGACAGCGATCCGTTGACCAGCTTGATGCGCGGGTACCACTGGTCCATCGTCTGCATAAAGTACTCGCGCGTGAAGTCCGTATCTGGCGCGATGCCAATCTTGTACGGCACGATCTTGCCGGCACACACATCGGGCACTTTGTACGGCGACGACATGTTCGTGGAGATGGCGCCGCGCGCGACGACACCGGCGCTGCACGACGAGAGATCGGTCGCTGATAGTTCGTTGAGCTTCAGTCCGTCGGCGAGCGACTGCATGCCGAGTCCGAGCAGCACGCCCGTGAGCGTGGTCTCGTGCATGTAGAAGCGCGGGATGTTGGTCGGGACCCACGAGATAAACGAACCGTAGGGCTCAAAGAGGTTGTAGGACGTGCCGACCGAGTCGTCGGCCTGGGAGCCGAGGTTCGAGCTCCATCCGGCGGGCACTTTGACGTCGGTCGTCTCGTTCTTGAGCACGCCCATGAGCGCGATGAAGATACACGGGAGCGCGATCTCGAGAAACGTGGCGACCGGGTGGCGCGTCTTGAGCACCCAGTTCTTCCAGAGCAGCGTGCGGATGAACATGGGCGTCGTGCGGCGCGCCGAGAGGTTCGTCTGCTGACGAGGCGACTCCGGGTCGGCGGCCGAGAGCACGGCGTCCACGTCACTGCCGGCGCCGCTGCGAGGCATGGTTCCCCCTTGGCTTGGTGTTGGAAACGAGAAGAACTGTTGGATCACCAACAAACGGGCGACGCCAACGTTGGCGAAGTTGGAAGTTGGGAGCGGAAAAGTTGGCGTTCGTTCGTTGGGTGCGTCCTCGGAGGTAGGTTCAGATATGGGAACACGTCTTGGATGGAAGTGGACCGAAGGTTCTGCAAAACGACGGGCCAGTCGCTGGGGGAGCGATCGCGATTATTCCCCTATCGCCACGCCGTGTGACTCTAGAGCGAAATTCGGAGGGGAAGGATTATGCTGCTGAACCGAAATGGATGTTATCTAAGTAAGTTAGCTCGCAAAGGGACGAAATCTACTAGATGAAGGACTGATCTGGCTTCTCCGCGCTGCCTCTCCCTCGGCCACTGATTGGCTGCTATTTGGCTTATTCGTGTGATTAGCATCATCCACCTGATGATGGAACTAGCGCACCGGCTATGAAAATGTACAGAGACTACAGTAGTCGCTAAAGATCCCACCCAACACCCTATTCTATCCCACCCGTAGTCGGGGTCGCCCAGGATCACTTGGGCTCGTGTGTTTGACAAGGGGAGGGATCGACTTGAGCTAGGGGTGGTATATTTAGAATCTCCATCCAGCATCATCCAACGGATGATGGAGCTGTCGCGCCGGCTATGGAACCCCCCGCTTTGTCAAATGGGGACATGATATAAAAGATCCCTCTTCTCTCCACGTTAAAAAGCATACTAGTAGTGCACAGTCCCCACTGTATCCAGCTCCCCCATGCGGTGCGACAGCTCTGGTGTCACACGCCGGCTCTGGGTGTCACATTGGACTGCACGACGTCAGCACAGGAGCTCCCGATCCTTGACTTGACGATCGACGCCCCAGTGTCCAGTGGCGTGGGTACGACGTGGGTTGGAGCTGCTGACCCCTCTTCATTCCGATATGGATGCACATGTACCCATGTTCCGTCCCGAGGGGATCACTTGCGGTGCTGCTCCTGATACCGACACTCAGCTTGGTGCAGCGCCACCACCTCCACAAAGTCGCGCCACTCTGTTTGGGGGGACACGCCATCAGCCGTCAGAAGCTTACGGAGTGTCGCGGTCTATCGCGGAACGCACCTTCCGCCGCGTCCTCCGGCAGCCATCGGCGTCCACTGTGTTCAACTTCCTCCCGCTCTCGCTTGTCTGTCGGCGCGGCCGCGTGTGTCGTGGTATCAGCAGTGCGCAATGGCTTGTGGCCCGTGGCGGAACCTCTTAAGCTCGGCCTCCGACTCTTCATCAGCGGCGGTGCATCATTGCTTCGCCGCCGTGTCGTGCACTGCTCGTGCTGCCGCCCCAACGCCACCTGCTCCATCTCGCGCGCGTGGGCGTGCTGCATGATCTTGACTTGCTGCACCAGCAGCTTGTTCTTCTTGTCGGCGGCGTCGCGCGCGAGCCCCGCGTCTCGCAACCGCATCTCAAGCTGGTCCAGCTTCTGCTTCTTGCTCTGCAGCTCGTGCGTGAGCCCGTTCCGAACCGCCACTGTGATGTCGAGAAACTCTTTCTGCTCCTGGTACTTGGCTCGGAACAGCTCGTCTTTCCTTTGCAGGGCGCGCGTCGTCTTCGCCAGAGACGCATCCAGCTGCACGACGCTTTGGCGCTCATTCTTAAGCTGCGATTCCAGTTGGATGATGCGGTTCTGCTTGGCCACGAGCGCCATTGCCTTGTCGTTGTGCTGGATGGCCACTTCGCTCGCGTGCTGCTGCCACTGGGCCAAGAGCTGGGTCGACTTCTTCAGTTCCGACTGAATGAGCTCGCGCGTTCCTGTCGCCAGAGTCCTCAGCTGAGTCTGCAGCACTCGCACTTGCGACGCAAGCCGCTCGCAGGTCGTTCGTTGAAGAATCTTCTTCTGTTCTCTCTCTTGCTTCTCGACAGCGGCCTGCCGCCGCCAGTCGTCGTGCTCATGGAGAAGCTGGTGCACCTGGTCCTGAAGGCACTGGCACTTCGCCTCCCAGTGGTCGTGACTGCGCTGGAGCGACTCGCACTTGGTTGCCAAAGACGCGTCCGATTGGGTTTGCTGCTGCCTCTCGGCACGGGCTGCCTTCAGCTCGGTCTGCAGCATCGCGATCTGAGTCTTGAGTGCATTCGTCTGATCTTTTCCATCCCGTAAGAGGCGCTGCAGTTGATCGGCATCGCTCTGGAGGTCGCTTTCGATCTTCGCGACCGCCGCTTTCATTTCGCGCTCGAGCATCTCGCGCTCTTGTTCGCTGCGCTCGCGCAGGGCTCGCAGTTCCAGAGCTCTCTGGCTCTCCCATTGCTCCCGTTCAGCACCCGCATCGTCGTGGACAGAGCGAAGCTTGTCTTCGTACGCTTCCTGCACAGCGATGAGCTGGTCTGAAAGTGTTTCATTCTGCTGCTCCGCGAGCCGCAACCTCTTCAAGAACTCGGTGGCTTCGGACTGCACAGTGTGGAGATCTTCGCGCAACGTCTCGTTCTCTGCTTGTAGTCGCTTGAGCTCTAATGCCGCCGCTGTCAGGGCCGCATTGTGTTCCGCCACCATTGCGTCCTCCATGCTGACAGCGGGAGATCTCGACATCGCTGAAAACCCTGAGGCTTTTGTCGTCGTTTGACCGGCCGGCATTGGTGCCGCGTCAACCCTTGGTGGTGAGGAGGAGGTACTGGTGGGAGAACTCGGAGGAGACTCGGGTCGCACTGCTATTACCTTGGCAATCGCGGCTGCGACGATGGCGTTGTCGGGTGCAGGTTCCGAAGGCCGTCTCGAGACCCGTCTACGAAAGGGCTGTGCATTCGACCGCATCGACGGCGAGCGCTGCAAGACGCGACCACCAGTGGGGATGCTAGTGTTGGCATAACTCATACTTGACTGTTTGGTCGCTGCCGGAAGAGAGGTTGTACTGGATCGTCGTGCCCCTGCTGACGGTAAGGAGGTCGATATTGCCAGTGGCGATGGATTGACCCGCGACGAGAAATCCAGACGGAACTCGACGCTGTTCAGCCAAGAGGAATCAGTCATGCACCAGTCCTACAAACCTGTCCTTGAATACTCACGTGCGAGGCGACGCTGCCTTCTGAGATCCTTGGTCGTCGCCGTCGTCGAGGTACGCAAACACGTGGCTATCGTCGACGTCGTCAAACGTCACGTCACAGCCGCTGGATGCCGTCGACTCTGAAAACGACGGCCGCCGCACGAGTTCCCGTTCCATTGCTGCTGGATGAATTGGATGGTTTGCTTGATTAGGCGTCCTGTGGCCGCTTGTATAGGAGGGAAGAGCGGGGGGAAGTGCTGGCTGGCGGGTCTATATAAATAGTATGCATTTATATCTTCACTCACCCTTCACTCTTCACTTCCAGTCGGATCCGTGGGGTCCAACTCTTCGGGTTCCTCTTTTACAACGTCATCAGGCTCGCCACAGGCAGCAGAGGCCTCGGCAGCGAGATGAGCCAGCTCCATTTGCACCACGAGATCCTGGAGCTTGGGTGGATTAACAAGCGATGCCGTCCGCAAGCGCTTGTTGCGGTGACCACCGTGGACGGTCTGCAGAGATGACGCCTCTTCGTCCACCAGATCGCGCAGTAACGTCTTGCGCTCAATCGCCAGGTCATCCCACGACGAGCCAAACTGCTTCTTGTAATTGACTCGCAAGGATCCCACGGGGTCGTTGTCGAGGGTTTTGTCCGAGTGGGAACTCGCGGCGACCTCATCATTCTGGTGCTGCTGTTGTGTGAGCGACTCGACGTGCCAGAACCATTCGCGGAGATCAGCGCGTCGCTTGGCGCTCTGCACACAGCGGAGCAAGAGCCGCAGTAGATAAAAGAGAATGATACATGCCGAGAGCGCGAGCGCGCAGAGGATCGCAGCCTTCATGGTCGTGATGACTTCTCGAACGATCAGCATCTCGTTCTGCCACGTGAACATCAACATCAGACACGCGCCACCGTAGAAGCCGCCGTGGACACGTACCCAAAGCGCGATGTTGTCCTTCCGAAGCTCGTCCACGAGACGGCGATATTGCTCATGGTTCGCCGACTCTCGGTCCATCCGAGTTCGCTATTTCACCGGTTCACAGGGTTAGCCAACCGCCACAGACTGCAGCGTCCAAGAGAGACGAACTCACCATGTCGGAAAGAATCGTGCGAATGTCGTGCATCTGGGTCGCCAGTGCGTCCTGCTTGGTGTGTAAGCTGGCCGTGAGTGCCTTGGTCTCCTCGAGCTGCCGCGCGAAGACGCTCTGATTCAATTCCAGTTGTTGAACTGCCGCAACACAGAACAATGCAAGTGAGCCAACACTCCTCCCTACAATCTATCCGACCCGCAGAGAGCAGAGCGTACTTTTCTTGGTGATGCGCACAAAGATGCTCTCGAGGCGACCAAGCCCTTGCGCGTGGAGAGCTGTCGTCGTCGTGGCCGCCGCCGCCGCCGCCGGAGGAGCGGCCGCAGCGGACCCGTTGCTGCGGGTCGGCGCCGCGGTTCCACTCACGGAAGCGTTTGAACTCGCTGTTGACGGACTACTGGTCGTGGGGGCCTGGTGGTGGTCGACATGGCGCCCAAGTGCCTCCAATGCTGCCAGCTCGCGACTGGTCAACTCGGCCTCAGACTGATCATCAGGACGGCTGGGCTGCGGCAGAAACGGCGGTAATTTCGCGGGTGATTGTTTCGGGGCATCATGGATAGAGCACGTCGGAGGAATCGGTGTGGTACCCATGAAAATGGCGCAGATCGACTCTTCCAAGCACTGCCGAGACGATGGTGAGCGCGCGTGCTGCTCCTGATCACCACGTGAAGACTGGGCATCGCCGTCGGAAGTCGTGCTGGCTGTCGACGGCGGAGGAAGTGCTGCGATATCGAGACCTCCTTCGGCATCAATGCTTTTTTCGAGTTGGGAAATCACCTGCGTGAACGTTCGTCCGTAAACCCTACAGCAAATACGCCTCCAGTTAGTGTCCAACTTCCCTTTCTCAAAGCAGGAGCATGCCATCGTACTTGAGTTGGCTCAGCGTACAGTAGTACTCCGATCCGTAGTGCGAAAAGAACCGAAGCTTGATGTACCGCACGTGGTGCTGCGAGTCGAGCGGGAAGATCTGCTCGCCGTTCTGCTGCGCGGCCGTGAAGTTGCCCAGCACAAACCACGTGTCGGTCGGGTAGTTGACGCTGCCGAGCACGATGAACTCTTTGACGGTCGAAGAGAACTTTTCAAAGTTGGCGACGGCGATCGCGTCGGCGTGGACGTCCTCGGACAAACTCACGACGACCCACTTGCGCGGCTTCTCGCACGGCATGAGCATGTACCGGTCCTTGTCGGGCACGAGCAGATTCGTCGGGCTCTTGAGCTCGGGCGACGAGTCCAAAATGGTCGCGCCGGCGTCCAGCGACGCATAGTTCTGTCGCTTGCCGCTGCCAGGTGCGCCGCCGGCCTCGGCGTCCGAGTCTTCGATTTCGAACGAGCTCGTCGAAAATAGATCGCGGTCATCCATCAGATCGTCATCCTCAAAGTACGCGCTGCCACTGGCGCCACGACCGCGCACGTATCTCTAGATAGCAGGAGACAAACGTATGGTTAGCCTCTCAGTCACTTCAGGTGCCTAGTACTCCTCTCACCTCGTGGACGACTTCCACGGTCGACGGCTTGGACGGCGAGGGCGCAGGCGCCGTGTCTTTCTCGTTCGTAGTGGCCGGCACCTTCTCCGATGCCTGCTCGACAGCTTCCGCTGGGGCAGCGGCCTGTGGCGGTTTCGTGGCCGCTGCGGCTGCCGTCGCTGCCGGCGTTGGATTCGCCGCGACCGCTGACCGAACGCCCGCAGTGTCCTTTGCTACTGCCGCGCTGACCGCAGAGACGTCGGCAGCTGCGTCCGCCTGCATGGCTGCAGACGCACCTCCCGCTGGAGATGGTGTGCTGCTTGGCACTGGGGGCCGCTGGTCGCCAGCAGGCGCCGCAGTCGTCGGCTTGGGCGGAGTCGGCTCGTCGGGGGTAATGATCGCGAATGCCGCCTCTGGGAGAGCCCAGAGCGCACACAGAGCCACACAGAGCACAGCCAAGCGGAGCGACCGCATGCGGATGCGAAGCTGTAGATATTGTGAGCGTGTGGCCCGCGTGGGGCGCGAGGAGACGCCGCGCGAAGCCCGCATCCTGCTCCGATGCTGACGTGGTCGTGGGCTACACTTTTTTCCTTCTGTAATTTCTCAAAGTGACTGGGAAGCATGGGTTACGAACAGGTCGCCACACCGTAGTAGGTTCGTAACTGACACTTTTGTATCCACTTTTGCACATGGCTACACTCACTGGATCCCACACTCGGGCGAGACAGGCTCAGCACTCGACGCCTCGCCATTGCTCTTGCCTTCGGGCACATCCCGCACGAGACTCTGGATGGCGAGCACAGCGTGCTGCTGGACGCGCGGGTCGGAGGCGAACCGTACGCGCGCCCGCTCGCAAGGCGGCAGCCCACCGGCGTCCAAACACGAAGCCAGCATGTCATCTACCCGCAGACGTCAAATCAGCCACTCCAAATATCCACACACTGAGAATACGTACGCACCGTCTTTTGAGCTGACGATCGTGACCAGCCAACAGCCCGCAGCTTGGATCAGACTCACGTCGCTGAACCGATTCATCGCGGCCACGACGAGCTCGAGCCCGCCGCGAGAGACAATCTCACGCATCGAGTCCTCCTGGCGGAGACTCAGGTTCGCGAGCGCGAGGCAGGCAAGCCCATGCAGCCTCTCGCTCAGTGGAAATCGTCGCATCGCTGAGAGCACGAGCCGCCGGCTTTCTGGGTTAACGCGCACGACCGACTCCTCGGCCAGCGTCGGGTGCCCCAATACGGACAGAGCAGCGATCTGCGCTTCTTCGTCGTCGGGCAGCCGTGCCATCGCCTCCATGATGGACACGATACCGCCAAGCGACGCGACGATCGCGACGTGATCGTCGGCGTGGCTCACGTATTCCAGTAGACAAAAGAGCGCGTCGCGCTGCAGTGCCAGGCGGTCTGGATACCGTTTCATTGTGTGGAGCACGAGCTGCACGACCTCGCGGCGGTGTACTTCGTCCGGATCTCCCGGCGACGTGCGTTCGTCGTCTTCGTCGCTACTGTTGTCCTCACGAGATTGCTGGTTGCGAGACGGGAACGGGAACTTGCGGATCGCGGTCTTGAGCGCACGCACGCCGTGGGTCTGGATACGTGGATCCTGTGGATACTTCTTCATGATGCCTATGATGGCTGAGCCGTCGCCGGCGTCACGTGCCAACGCGCGCTTCATGATTCCGGCCGGATCGACAGCACTCGTAGAAATAGGTACTGCCTGAGACGAGAGTCGCGAGTCCCTGTCCGCTGGAAGGCACGCAGTCGCTGGAGTCGGTGGCAGACCCACCTTTGCTGCGCCACGCTGTCTCGTGCGCGACCGATTGGAACGGACCGGGTTCCGCTGATGTGGTGGGACACTAAATGCTGCAGCGATCTCTTCTTCGGGCGAATCACCATCGTCTTCAGCTGGGCTGTGAGGAATGCCGTCCTCGTCTTGCTCTTTGGCTTCCTCGTCATCGCTGAGCTGCTGCCGCCTCAGTACATCGTTTCCAATCGCCATTTCGCCCTCGTCTTTCTCGTCGACCTCCTCTCTTGCTTCTTCTCCTCCCGCCAATGTCCCCACAACAACCTCTACGAGCGCCGGCATGGTCTGTGCTGTCGTGAGCCGGTCAGTCATGTGGTCATGGCATACCACAAGCATCGCGCGCGTCGTCTTGACGTACAAAACCATTGCCCGCAAGAATGCGAAGGCGCGAGCGAGCATCGCGCTACCGTGTGGTGGGAGATCGTCAGCGCCTTCGCCGTACACTAAGTGCACCAGCTTCTGCTCGAGGATCTCCATGGGCAATCGGTCGATCTGGTGGAGCGACAATATCCCCGCGGGCGGTGCGAGCCCTGCTGGCAGCTGCCGCAATAGGCACGCGATAGTCAACGAGAGCGGCAGGAACGAGTCATCGACCGGACGCTCGTGCTTGATCTTTGCCTGCCGCTGCAGCAGCAGCATGTGAAGAGCGACGTCCAACATGCGTCAGGTGGGGATGAAAATGATAACGTAACAGCGAAGGATAGGCGAGAACGGACGACCTTTCAAGCCCTGAGATCTTTTGAGCGATTCACATCACAAAAGCGAAGAATCTCAACATTGTTAGAACAGCATGGAAGATACGCAGGCCATGGGACGAAAACATCAGCTTATTAACTGTCGATTCAAATAGTACTACCTACTGTATACATGAAATGCTTGCGTTATGCGAGGTCTGTTCGACCAACAGCTTCACTTGTAGCCTTGATCTAGACCGTGTGCTTCTTCTTGTCCTTCTAGTGCCAGCCTCTCGCAGCCTGAGCACGAACTTGAGCCTGAGCCGTCGGCAGTGGAGCCACTGCCAACGCCTCGCGCGTGGCCAACGCGCCAGCGAGGTTGCGCGCGTACGATGATGACAATGTCTCGTACTTGAGATAGACGGACTGGACGTTCTGTCCGTATGGGAGACCGTGGTTGATACGCTTTCTCGCCGGGACGGTGCGGCGACGGCGGTGGGTCGATACCACCGAAGATGGAGCAGGAGCCACTGCGCGCGTCGTAGCAGCGACTACGGTCGCACGTCGAGGCGCAGGCCGTGGCGTGACTGGCCGAGAAGAGGCGTCGCCTTCCTCTTCATCCACAGCATTCGCACTGCGTGAGACATCAGCTACACCATCGACACCATCGACACCATCGACACCATCGACACCATCGACACCAGCGACACCAGCGCCGGGAAGAGACAGAGTGCTGCGATCAACCGTGTCAATGAGGCCAAGGCCCATCGCTGCGTGTTGATCGCTCGGTGGTGAAGATCGCATCACCACCTGCACGTGCATCTCTGTCTCTGCCTCAATCTCTGTTTTGCGCTCGTGGTGAATCGCCATCTCGGTGTCGCCGTCGCTGTCGCTGCCGTTCTCGGAAGCGGTGTCCACTGCAGTGGAGGATGGCGGTGGCGGTGGCGGTGGCGGGGAAACTTGAGCAAGGTCCGCATAGACAAGAGCGTTGTTCACTGTTTCCGTGCAGTTCGTGTTGGACCCGCTCGTTGTCCCGAGCTCCTGCGTCTTCTTGCTCTTGCTCATCTTCTGGTTCTTGATCTTGATCTTGATCTCCATCACTGTCTTGGTCGCGCTTGCCCACAACTTGGCGCCCGTGCGCCAGCACCACTTGGCACCAATCAGCCAACCATGGACCATCGCCGAGGTCAGTGGGGCGCCGTAATTGATGCAGACGTGGCGAACAACGACGAACGTTCGAGACGCCGCGCCCATGGCCATGGAAAAGACCGCAATAATAGCCATTACCAGCGCCACAGCTTCTGGAAGCAATACCGCCATGGCCCACCACACAATGGTGAGCACCAGCCAGCGCACCGTGGCCATCAGCCAGGTCGCTGCCGCCGTCCCAATCGCCACGATCACTCGCATGACGAGAGTGAGGAAGAGAGCGAGAGTGAGAGCGAATGTGAGGAAACGCAGTGGCACCGACTTGTTATCGATGATCTCGTCTCCGAAGCCGTCGCCATGCTTGGGCTTCGCCTTCGCCTTGACCGTGTCGGTTGTCGCGTCGTCCGTCTCGTCGGACTCACCATCAGTCTTGTCTTCGGTCTTGGTCTCGCCCTCCACATTGATGCTTAGCGTACGAGAGTCCACAGGCTCACCGAAATCCGCAGCGGCGGCATGCAACTGTTGTTGCTCTTGCTCTTGCTCTTGCTGTTGTGGCTGCTTGTGGTCGTGCTCGTGCTGATGTTGTGCCTCTTCAGCCTGCACCTCGTGGACTTGATGGCGGTCGTATTGATCGTGTTGATCGTCTTCATCATCTTCATCGTCTTCATCGTCCTGATCGTTTTGATCGCCGTGGTCGTCATGCGCGGCGTCAACATCGACGTCTGCGACGATATCGCCTTGGTGGTCCGTCGCGGGACCGTAGACGCCAAAACGCAGTGGTTGGCGTTGAGCACGACCGCTCTTCACCATCGACAATTCGCGGATCTCGAGTGGTCCTTGGACGCGCTCATAGATCTTCCGCAGATCACGCACGCGGAAAAGCGCGTTGGTCTCGATACGGACCTCCTCGTGGGTCTCCATTCGAGAGCTGCTCGCAGTGGTCGTGTCAAACGCGGCGGCCGCGAGCGCCTCGTACTTGCGCGTGGTCTCAACCACATTGAGCTGCACGGTCTGCACAGTCTGTGCGGTCGACGACATCGGAGCCATCTTGGTCAGTCGCTGTGATGGGAGGAATCAAATGAAAGGGAGAGAGAGAGAGATAAATGTCAGTGAGACCAGTCGCACCCGAGAGATCGATCGTACATGGATACATATCCCAAGACGCACATTCGCTCGTTTCTCGCTTCTCGCTTTTCGCTCTCCGTTGCTTGGCGGATCGAGAGATCGACAGCTGGCTTGCTTGTCTTGGTCGTTGGCTGGGGCCGTCGGTCGGGTCGTCCGCTGTGCGTAGCAAGCAGACTGGTTCGCGCTCCTCTTCTTGTCTTCGTGTCAAAAAGAAGAATGAGGACGAGGAGGTGCCTAGTGCGAGCGTGATGGAAGGTGACCAGTCTCGAGTCCGATGTCCACGACCGTAGTCTCCCCCCATCAAAGTCCTATCAAAAGGAGGGACGGAGTCCAACGCCAATGCCAACACCAGCACCAACACCAACGGCATTCACCAGCTCCCGCCCATGAAACAAGCGCACGTCGCAGGCCGCATGACCCCGGGTCCCCGGTGCGTCGTTTCCTTCTTGGCGCGTGGTGTGCCGGCCGCAGGAGCATGCGCCGCGCATCATGGTTTTCTTTTTGAATGTGTTGGGCGGGATTGGTAGAGTAGAGGAGGAATGATGGTCGTGGAAGAATGGGGAATGACGTGGACCACTCGAGATGAACTGAGTTGCATCCATATCAGTAGATTTGCGAATGAGGTCCCACATTGTCGGACACCGTCTACTGATCCTGCATGTATTCCATCTCACATCACAAGAAGGTTACACGACTGACTATGGCTTCCCTCGCGTGTAACCTACGGAGGAATGTACCCACTCGCAATCTCAATGGATACAATCGATCACCTTGGTCCTTGGTCTTCTTCTCTTCAAGCTCATGATGCAGGACCGACGGTGCCATGAGATGGTCCTCTTCCTTATCGACCCAGCCGCGCCATGGCCCTTCTCACTGGTGGCTGCACACCACAAAGACCAACCACTCGCGATCGTAACGTATTCCTGAGCATAGCTCTCGTACTCAAAAGACAAAGCCAGGAAGCTGCAGAGCGAGATGACCTCGCGGCGCTTCATCATTGCGTTTGCAGTGAAAAGTGGATGTGATGATTCGATACGCGGGTTCAACTGAGCGCCAAATGCTTCGCGCTGCGCGGTCTCACGCATCCGGAGTCCTTCGAAATCTGGACAAGGATTTGAAACTCAATTTTCTTGGCGGTTGGATCACAAAGTGACCGAATGGACTGAGCTTCTGGGTCTGTGCACCTCGACAGGAATCGTCATTTTGCTGATGCCACTGACAGTCACAAAAGCTACAATTTCTGCCAAGTGGAGATGTTTGTTGCCGTAAGTTTCGCTGGGGTCATGAGAAGACCCTTTTAAAACGGGCGAGTGCTACAGTACTTGGACACTTCTCTCTCTGCACCGCACGACTGCATTCAAGCGTCTGATCTTTACCACCCGTTCTCTTCTCGCCCTTCTCACAGCGTCGCGGCCGCTAGGTACGAGGCCCTTGCGCTGGCAAGGCAGCGCGATCATCTAGACACCATACTCGCCTGCAATATGCCACTACACAAATGCCCTACGCGCCTCGTCGCATTTCGCCAGCTCCCTTCAAAACCTGATTTCTCCCAAATGAGTTTCAGAACAGAGAAAGCCGGACTCGCACCTGACACAGAAGGCAGAAAGAGACTAATAAAACCCGGAATTTGAGAACCCAACTGTGTTGTTTATTTTTACGTGTTTCTTTTTCTTGGTTTCGTCGCCCTGTCGCATTTCCCGGCTTTTTTGTCGCACTGACGTTTTCTTTTCTTCTGGACACCAGCCGTTTTTGTTGGTCCGTGGCGCTCGTTGTCCTGTTGTCTGTCTCCCAACGTCCGCAGTCCAACTTTTTCCCAACGTTAATTACTCCGTCATGCTGGCCGCCGCCCACCGTCTCCGCTCGCTCGCCGCGGCTGCCGGCGTCGCTGCCGTGGCCGGCTCCGTCTCCTGTGCGTACCCGCGGACCGATGCGCGCGCTGAGGGCCGCGTGACGACGGCGAGTCGTCATCTTTTGCCCACGCGCAACTGGCCGACGGCGCCGAGCACCCACGTCGCGTGGCCCAAGCCCGAGCCGCTGGCGAATGCCGACCTGCGCCAACGCTACCGACTGGACAGCGTCATTGGCCGCGGTGGCTTTGGGCTCGTCCACGAAGGGCGCGACAAGCGCAGCGACCAGCGCGTCGCCATCAAGCGCATCTGCAAGCAGACTACGACCAAAGCGTACGTTCATCCATCTCAGTCATTTGATCACTCTATTCAACCATGCTGACGGACTCCCCAATAATAGTAAATTCCTCCAGGAAGTCGACATTCTGCGCGCCGTTGGCGGGCGGAACCACGTGCTGTCGCTGTGCGAGGCCTTCGAGACGCCCGATGCCTACGTGCTCGTGACGGAGCTTGTCGACGGCGAAGAGCTCTTTGAGCATCTCGTGGCGAACGGCGTCTTTGACGAGCGCTCGGCACAGGCGCTTGTACGGGACGTCGCCCAGTCGCTCGCATACCTCCACGAGCACGGCGTCGTTCACGGCGATCTCAAGCCCGAGAACATTCTCGTGGCGCCGACCACCGCATCCGAGGATCCTGCTCTCCGCGTCAAGCTCATTGACTTTGGTCAGGCGTTCCGCGAACACGTCGCCAGCGAACGCTCGCGGTGTGTGGGCAGCGGTGTCGCGACCATTGCGTATGCCGCGCCCGAGGTTCTCGCCAACGCCTCGGCCACGGACGGTGCTGCCGGCTGTGCGATTGACCTGTGGGGGCTCGGCGTCGTGCTCTTCATTTTGCTCTGCGGCTTCCACCCGTTCGACCCCGAGAACGACGCGACCAACAAGCAACTGGCCGAGCGCATCACGAGCGGCGCGATCGACACGACGGCCCCCGAGTGGACGGCGCTGCCGGCGGACGCGCGCGACCTCATTGAGAAGCTCCTGCAAGTGGATGCGGCCCAGCGACTCTCGGCCGAGCAGGTGCTCGCGCACCCGTGGCTGCGCCAGGTCTCCGTCTGAACTTTTGAAACACCACACGCACCCCAGTTTTGCCTGCATATCCATCATTCTAGAGTATCTATTCGACACCATACATGTACACTATCGATCTATCGCTCCAACCGAGGAAAAGACCTCGCCCCCACTGGCAGGGGTGCTTAGCTTACTCCCTCTTCGCCTTCTTCTCTTTCTTTTTCTTCTTCTTTTGCTGCTTGTCGTCGTCTTCGCTCTCGCTGTCGCTGCTGTCGACGGTCTTGCGCTTCTTGCTCTTCTTCTCCTTCTTCGCTTTCTTCACACTAGCGTCTGCTTCCTCCTCCGCATCTTGCTCGTCTCTCCGCTCGGCCGTCGTGGCCGGTGTCGCCGTCGCGCCTTCGTGGTAAAACGGACACGCGTCACCGCGCGCGCACGTCCGAGTGTTCTGCCAGTTGTAGCACACCGACTGGAACCGCTTCTGGTAATCCGAGTGGGCCGTCGTCACGGCCGCCGCCGCCACCACGACCGCCGCCTTCTTCGCGGCCTCGGTGTCACCCTCCATAGTGTGGGCAAAGCGACAGGACGACCCACGCATGCAGCGGCTGCGCTGGAAATTCTGGCAGATCGAAATGGTCGGCACCACCGCCGGCCCACTCGCGGCTGGGACGTCCTCGACAAAGTCGACGTGGCGGAAGCGGCACTTGGCGCCGCGCTTGCACTTGCCTTTCAAAAAGCTCTGGCAAATGGGCGCGTCCTCGTCGGCGGCGGTCGTCTCTGTCGGTCTCAACGGACGTGGCGCCTCCACAGGCGCTGTTATTGAACTCTGAGGAGCTTTCACTGCTGCAGCTTCGACGTGGCGGAAGCGACACGAGTCGCCGCGGTTGCACGTGCCCTTTTGAAAGTTGAGGCACACGGGCACTTCGCTCGCGACGGCACTGGCAACTCGCACAGGTGGGGCAGCAGAGCCATTGGATCCGGGGGCTGCCACGGCATCGTCAGTCGGTGTATCCACGTGACGGAATTTGCACTTGTCGCCACGCTTGCACTTGCCCTTGAGAAAGCTCTGGCACACGGGCGTCTCGTACTCATTCTCCGCTTCGATCTCGGGCGCATGGACAGCCGTCTCCTCGTAGCTGCTGGCGACGGGCGTCTCACTTGGTGGAGCGTCCACATGGCGGAACTTGCACTTATCACCTCGCTTGCACTTGCCATTGAGAAAGCTCTGACACACGGGTGTCTCGTCCGCCACCACCGCTTCCGCCACGGGTGCAGCGCGAGCCACGACACTAGCCAGAGCCGTGGCCACGTCCTGGCCATTGAGCACGTGGGCAAACTTGCAGTCGTCGCCTCGCGGGCACTGGCCCGACTGGAACTTGTGGCATACGCCCTTCTTGAGCTTGCGCTGGAGCTCCTCGCGGGCCTTTTCCGTGGCCTCGTCACGGGAGCCGTAGTCGAGGCTCATGGGGCGGCCCATGACGACCATGCCGTCGAGCAGCACGGCCTTTTCGCACGCAGCGCTATCGTAAAACTGCACGTGGCCAAAGCCGCGGAACTCTTTGGTCTCAATGTGATTGGCAAACCGCACGGCCTTGACGTCGCCGCAGCCCGCAAATACTTTGCGCAGCACGGGCTCGGTGATGCCGTACGCCAAGTTGCCAACGTACACCGTCACACAACCAGGCGGACACGGGCCCATCACTTTGGCGGGGCGCTTGCGAGTGACTGCATCGACGGCCGAAGAGGCGGCCGCGGTGCCATTGCCGGTCTCGGGCTTGGGCTGCAGGAAGCGCACGTTGAGCACGCGGTTCTCCCATTTCTGTTTGTGAACACCGCAGAACTGAGTTAGCCCGACAGTATTACTATCAAATATACACAGAAGCTCATGGATGCTTACGGCCTGGTTCATCTGGCCCACGGCCTCGAGCGCGTGCTCGTAGTTGGCAAAGGTGAGGAAGCCAAAGCCCTTGGACGCGCCCGTGCGCGCGTCGCGCACCACTTTGGACTGGAACATCTCGCCAAAGACCGCGAACTTTTGGTAAAGCGCGTCATCGTCTACGTGTGCTGGGATGCCCGCCACGAAGACCTTGTTGCGGTCGCGCCAGAGGCTGTTGCTGGTGTCCACCATGGCCATTGACACGGATGCGAATGGAGCCCAGCCACGATTGGAGAGCTCTTCGTATACTTTATCTCTCCTTCTAAATACGAATATTCTGTTAAGTACGATTTGGAATCATCGGATCCTGAAGCGACGCGGAATGGTGGGGGCACGTTCCGCGCATTCCATGGATATCGTCTGTCATGGGATGTGGAGGCGTCGAGAGAGCGAGCAGAGAGTCGGCGGTGAAACGGAGCCGGAGCGGAGTCTGCGCCTAACGGACGCGGCACTGACACTTCCGTACCGACGGCCCCCCCTCAACAAAGCCATGAACGAAAACGAAGACCTCTGCGGCTGCCTCGGCTGCGCGGCGCTCTGCGGTGTCTGTTGCGTCGCCGCCGCGGAGGAAGAGAAGCGCGAGTGCGAGCGCGCGGCTGCCGCTAGCTACCAGCAGCTCACAGGGCCCGCCATCCTTCTGCACCCCGTGGCCGTTGTGACACCGCGCACGCAGAAGTACAACGAGGACGTCGCCCGGAAAGCGTCGAGTGTGAAGAGCAAGCCACCGGCGTACTACTGAGGATAGAGCACGGCAGTGCGTGTCTCCACGCGTGGCGTTTACATCTCTTTTTGACAGTACACGGCCGTTCGCCCACGCGGAAGGCGACCCGGCGTGTGCCACTCTATTATCAAATGCACCGTCTTTGTTGAGTTCATCGGAAGCGACGCAGACGCTGCACGGGGGTGCTGTCGGCTGTGAAGAGATACACAAAACATAGACATCAGTTCCATGCTGTAAGCATATCGAGGAAAGAGAAGGCGGTTCGCACCAGAGGACGGGTCCGAGTAGGGTTGGCTCTGGGTCTGCGTGGCGCCGTCGGCGTCGACTTGCTCGTCGTTGAGCTTCGCGAGTCGGTAGAACTTGTTCAGAGACTATGAGGCAACAAAGCGCTCGTCGTTATTAAGAGGTCGAATGGCGTCCGAAGGATTTCAGAGCCAAAACGGTGACGTACGCCGACCATAAACTGGCGCACCGAGTTGATCTCCAACGCGGACACGTTGGTCATCTACAGCCAGTCCTCGTTCATACTCAGTGTCTCACAGAGTAGCCATAACCACCAGGCAACGCGGCAAACGTACCTGAATCGCATAGGCTGTGCCGCCGCTCTGGACGTCGTTAGCGATGCGGTAGAGACCGTTGCGGATCTTGTCCTGCCGCACGTTCTGGATGTCTTCCAGCAACGAGCGAATGTGCTCCACTTGGTCAATGTCCTCAGCCGCACTATCATGAGTTAGTATCCAATACCTCTTTCTCCCTTTCTGAGACTATCCGTCCACGCACTGCTTGAAGAGGAGAGACGCAATCTCCAGGTAGTGGAACGGCAGCTCTTCGAAGACGTCTCCGTCCTTTTCGCGCTCGAGGCGGCGGGTCAGATACTCTACATCCATAGTATCCACTGGTCAGAATCACTCGCGTAACGGGTGCAGTCACTGGGAGGCGTTGCGCACCGACAGAGAACCACGTGGGTTCGACGAGGCGGCACTTGTTGAGCTGCTTCAGCATGACGGCGAGCCACAGCGGCACGCGCGTCGTGATGCCCGGCTGGAACGGACCAAAGTCGCCCTACGTACCAAGAGTTAGACTACAGTAGATACATGCAGAGAAAGCAATCGCCACATACGCTAATAAAGTTGAGCACGCCGTCATTGTCGCGAATGCCAAAGTGCGGGACGATGTCGATGAGCTCCTGCTCGGCCTTCGCAATCGAAACAAGCGACAATTAGACCCAGCAAAGACTACCAATCAAAGCCCGCGGTGGCCGCACCAAGAACTCCATCTCGCTGGCGCCCAGGCGCCCCCACGAAGGCGCCGCCGCTGCTGCCATGGTTGCCGTCGCTGTAGGGATCTCTTTGGCGCGAGGATGAGATTTTTGGCGCGAGAGAAAAGTACTGTTAACCCTTCGTTATACAATATCCTACTGTACGGGTGTGTATATTCTATCGAATGCTATACGAAGCCATTTATCGGATCTGAAAGGTGTTGCAGTTCGCGACTCTTTCAGCTCTCGGTGGGTTTGTCTTCCGGCTTCTCGCACTGAACATGGCGGCCCAACGCCGTCAAAGCCTCTCCATCAATATACCCGTAATACTGAAGCCCCGCAGGTGAGAGAGCCGCGGCCATTAATGCCAAAATGGCTTTCGAGTCAGTAAGTGGTCCCCTGGATGAAGGAATGTAGCCATCTCTCTGGGTTTCTTCTTCTCCCGCCTTCTTCTTTACGGTACAGTTCAACACTAACGGGATGATTCCTATTCTCCCGCTGCGAGAGGAATTTTTTAATGAGCATGTCGCAGGCGCACCCAAGGAAGCGGGCCGAGCGAGTCTCCACGCATATGAAGCGGACGGCGGCGGCCGTCGTTGAGGCGCATAAGCGGAAGAAAAGCACGCCAGAGCACGCGCTTCCCGGTCTTCCAGAGAAAGAAAACGAAGACGCGCTTCTCAAGAAACCCATGGGCGCTCAGCCACCCTCCCGTGATACTGCACGCAGTCAACTTCCAGAATGGGAAGCGCTGAGATGCGGCCAGTGCTCCCACTGGTAAGAAAAATATTTAATAAACCTCCCCCATAGTTGCGCTGCCGCTGCACCTGTTTCCCGCTCACCACCCGAGCGCGGCAGAGAGCCATCGCTCCATCTTCACTGGTGGCCAAAGTGCCGACGCGAACGAAAGGGCTAGGGCCGGCCCTGGCGATTCGCTACGTAACGCCGGGTGAAACGCGACCCAGCTGATTCGAATGCACTTCCCTTCCAATAGGTACGGCCTTTCTAATAGGGAAGCGGAGCTCCTTGCCAATAGCCGACGGCTCATTCGAGTATTTTTCTTCTCCCCACGTGTCGCTTAGTGACGGATTAACTGACTGACGCCGGCGACTTGGGACGCGGGACGAGTGAACGCAGCGGCGTCATTCGGAGAAGGGAGATGGAGACCCTCACGCTGGCCACGCCCACCAGTCGGCCCAACTACCAGTACCGCCACACGCTGGACGCGCTCGTCGACGCGCAGCGCACACCCCGCGGACCTCACACACCACAGTCGCATCATCCCCAGTACACGCACAGCCACAGTCGCAGCCTTCACCACCAGCACAGCAACAGCCTCCACCACCAGCACAGCAACAGCCATCACCATCACCACCAGCATCACCAGCACCCATCCTTCTCGACGGCCACGACACCAAAGAATGCTCATCCGTCGCACCGCACGCCGCGGCGGCGCGACAGCCTCGGCGCACTCCAGGCCGGCCGCCGGTCGTCTGCACTACGCGTCGCCGTCCATGACATCACGGCGATCCTCAGCGTCGCGATCAAAGTGGACGGCTTCCAGTTCGACTCGTCTATTATGGAACACCCCGAGTTCCTCATCACGACCGAGGTTGTGTTCCAGTGCCAGCAGCTCGGCACCAAGCAGCTCGAGACGTCGTGGCGACTGTACCGCACGTTTGCCGAGTTCCAGGGTCTCGACGTGCAGCTGCGACGCAAGTTCCCGTTCGACATGAGCGATATCGCGCCGCCGCGTCGCCACCGACGCCGCACGTTTTTCCGGCGCCATCGGTCGCCGGCGTTTCTCAACAGACGCTGCGCCGAGCTGAATGAGTACCTCGCCCAAGTGCTGGACGCGCCGACCATGCGACTCACGCGGTTTGCCGACCCGCGCGCGCCGCTCATTTTGCGCTGCTTCTGTAACTTTGACGTTGGTTTTGGCAAGAAGCTCCGCGTGCGGCCCGAGCAGCAGGACGCCTGCGTGCTCTGCCTCGACCACATTGGGCTTAACCAGGAGGCTGTGCCCGTGTTCCCACCGCCGACGCCGCCGCCAGCACCGCTCACGCCTGCCAACGTCAATACGACGGTCTCTGACATCGACAACCAGCAGCTCATTCAGCCAAGCGAGCTCGAGATGCTCCAGCGGCTGCGGCGCAACCCGTCAATGCTGAGTGCCCCGCGCAGCGACGCACCATCCAAGACCGACTCGAAGCTAGACGAGCTCGAGGCCAATCTGCTCGACGACCGCGCGCGGAACCTGTCCATGTGTCTTCGCTACCAGTGCTCGTGTCAGAACATGTCGCTGCATCTCACCGAGGGCAAGATGACGCGCATCCTGCGGCTCCACGGACTGCGGCCGATCTTCCGCCCGAGCGACACGGACGGCCCGACAGCCCTCTACTGCGTGCTCTTTCGCCTGCAGCAGCACAACGATCTGGACCGGAAACTCCACGAGCTGCTGAGTGAGTCCGTTACCACATCGTTCAGTCGCGCCGACAGCCACGCCACGACCAGCGACGAGAGCGGCACGCTCGACGACCGCGAGGCCGAACAGCTCATGATCGGCGTCGAGCTGATGCGCGAGGCGCTGGCCAATTACGCCCTGCTCCACGTGCACGCGCTGGAGCCGCACTTTCGCATGGGGCTCGTCGAGCTCACGAAAAAGATCCACGAGTTCAAGAGCCGCCAACAGCAGCGCGTCGGCGCCATGGAGCTCGTGATGCTCTGCTCCATGCTCGACCTCTCGATCGTGCTCATCACGAACGACCACGATGGCACCGTCCAGGAGATCTTCCCGCTGCCCGGACTACAGCCCATCCGCCGCGGCGGCCGCGTGCTGCTCACGCTCGGCTACATCTTGCCCACCATGGTCTGCGTGAACGGTATCTACTTGCTCGCCGACGCGCTCAAGCCAGACGCACTGGCGCCACCACTGAGTGCAGCCATGTGGCAGGGGCTCGAGGAAATGGACCGGTGCCTCGTGGCACTCATTGAGACCCACGTCACGCAGTCCGAGCTGCGGCGCATCGAGCGGTACGACGAGACGCTCGCCGAGACGCTCAACCGCGCCATTCTGGACGCCGTCTGGAACGACTGCCAGCACAACCCCAACCTCTTTAATCTCTTCCAGCGGCACGCGCGCCAGTTTGGCAAGTCGCGCATGTCGGCGGCGCAGTTTTTCCAGTACCTGGAGATCGCGTTCGGGATCGAGGGCGCGACGTTTCTCGTGGATTTTCTCTTGTATGTGCTGCCCGAGGCCACGCTGCGCAAGCAGTTGCTACGGGCGCGGTGGCGCCGCGTGCAGAAGCAGCTCACGAAGCGCGTCACGGCGGCCGTCGCGTGTTGACGATCAAGTTTTGGAGTGTAACGGCCGGGCAGAGACGTGGAGTGGAAACGGACCTCCTCCCAAATGTAACATACACCGGCTCTGTAAACAATACACACGCTGCGACGAAGGAGTCGCTTGAGCCATCCCCAGAAGCTGGTAGTGTGTGAGAATGGATGAATTGCATGAGCAGCACGCGACGTGGTGCCGCAGCCTGCAGGAGGCCATCCAGGCCGACGCCTGGGGCCAGGTGCTCGAGGCCGTCGAGGCCTACGAACGGTAACCGCATGAGCATCGAGACTGGTGGTCTCCACGTCGATAACCGGTCGTTTTCTTTGTGTTTCAGTCTTGCCGAGGTGCTGGAACAGGCGCTCCCGCGGTGCCATGAGCTCTCGGGCGATCAGAAGGTGAGACGGTCGCTCGCTTTGGCATTCTCATCATCTCACAGAACTTACCAACGCCATACATGCCACCAGCGCGCACTGGACAAGACCGCGCGGTCGGTTGAGCTGCGTGCCAAAAGCCTGAGCTCGGTCGATGGCGAGCGAGACGCACCGTCCAAGGACGACATGGAAAACATCCTTGCCGGTGCGACCACGTAGCTCTTGGTAAATGCTGTGGAGATACTTCTGAGATCTCACTTCCTCTATGGCAATCGCCGCACAGCACTTCGAGGACTCTTTGCCAGCGACGAGCCGCCCGTCTTTCCGCTTGACCTGCCAGCCTCACGCCCCGCACCAAAGAGCTCGACGGTCCAGGTCGTCGAGGCCGACGACGACGAACTCGATGAGTTCGCCGAGAACGCGGCGGCGGCAACCACCAAGACGCCGCTGCGGCGTGCGGGCGACGCCAAGTACTTGGACCTCGACATCGTGCGTGTCGGGCTCAAGGACGCCAAGACGTACGTGAACCCGACCATCGTCGTGTCGGTCTACGGCAGCGACGGCAAGCGCTTGGAGGAGCCCATAGAGACGTCCGTCGGCGTCTGCAACGAGCCGCAGCATGTCGCGTTCCGCAAGACCACCGTCCAGCTCGAGACGAGTCTCGAGCGCATGGAAGAGCGTACGTGTTTATCACTCCACAGGCAGGGGCAGGGAAAACCCTAATGTGCGGATTTTACCTCGTGTGGATCAGGCGGCGCGGCCGTGTTCTTGGAAGTGTACCACTACAAGCCAAAGAAGCGCAAAAAGTCGTGTCGCTGCTGGGCGCTGCTCGAGCTGGACGAGGTGGCAGTGTCGACTGGCGAGACGCAACCCACCCCGCTCGCACTCGAGTTGTATCAAAAGCCCATGGACCCCAAGCGCAAGCGGATCCACCTCTTCACGGTCAAAGAACTCTTTCTCCACGTGCGCGTGCGCGTCGTCGCGACCTGAAAGCCCACCTAGTTCTCTATTTCCCCTTTAATCCGACAGCGTCGCAGCCACGACATAGTCAAAGCCGAAGCGGATCTTGCGTTTGCCTCCGTCCAGCGCACGGCGCACACGAGTCTCGAACACCTGTAGCGCCGTCTCCATGTGCGATGCGAGCGGCGCGTCCTGGAACCACTGGAGCTGCCGGCGCGCGACATTGAGCTGCCGCTGGATCGTCTCGGCCGTGTACACGTTGGTCATTTGCACGCTGTCGCACACGCGGAAGCCGCTCTTGGCGAGCTGCTTGTGCGTCCACGTGAGTGGGAACTCGCGGTAGCAACGGCGGCCGGCCAGCAGAATGCACGCGTCGCGGATGCGCGCCATGTCCTGCACGAGCGCCGCGTCGGCGTCCGTGGGCGGCGCACAGCAGCGGCAGGGTGGCGGTACCGCCGCATCTGCAGCTGCAGTCGAGGTCGAGGGAATGGGCGTCTCGGTGAGCGGCTCGAGGCCGACAATGTAGAGGCGGCCGTGGGGCGCGAGCAGCGGCTTGAGGCGGTCAAAGACCTCGTCCTGGAAGTAGGGCGCAAAGCCCTCGATGGAGCCCACGAGGTAGTCTGTTTGGTCCAGTCAGATGCTGTCTCAGTGTCAGCGTGGCTACAAGTCCTGTATGAAAAGATCGGACGGACCTGCGACGATGACGTCAAACTGCGCCTCCTCGGCGAGAAAGTGCGGGTCCAGCCAGTTGCCGGCGTGGACCTGCAGCGTGCACGTCGAAGATTCTCCACCAAACTCGCGCTGAAGCTCTTGGGCGAGCGGCTTCTCGCCCGTGACAGCGACGAGCTCCGTGAGCTCCGGGGCGAGTTTGGTGAGCCAGCGCAGCGAGTGGCGGCCCGTGCCGGCGTCCAGCACGCGGCCCCAGGGCGCGCGGCTGACCGCGCTCGCGAGCGCGACCTCCTGGGTCTCGATCCAGCGGAAGAGCGAGTCGGTGGGCGCCGCCGCGGAGCCGGACGAGGAAGCCATTCCAGGAAGAACGTGATATCCACTGCCCGGGCATGAGCGGGTCCATCGCATTTAAACCAATAGAAATCGTTCATGACGAATTTCAGCCAATCAACGCTCTTAAATCTAGTGGAATGAACATTGGGAATGAGTTTGTTCACAATGTGTACAGCGGTCGTTGGGAGAAGAGAAGACGCAGGGCGTCTCTCTCTCTCTCGTTCTCTCTCTCTCTCGTTCTCTACTTCTTGTCCTGGTAAAAGAGGAACAGCACGCTGAACACAAAGACGCCAAACATCATCGAGAAGGCCGACGCGTAGTACGGGAACGCGGCCGGAATGAAGCGCTCGTACTCGTCGTGCTTGAACGGGCGCAGCGAGACCTGCTTGGTCGTGTACAGCGTCGTGAGGCCGAGGCGGCGGTAGAGCACGCGGAACTGGAAAATGCCGTATGCGTCGGGCGCCTCAAACGTCACTGAGAAGTGGCCCTTGCTGTTGTGGCCCATGGTCTTGCGCACGTACGGATCGAGCATGACAAACTCGAGCTGCACGTCCGAGGCCTGGAAGGGCTTCCACTTGCCGTCCTGTAGCTCCTCAATGTCGAGCGAAAAGGTCAGGTTGTCCTTGATGCGGTACACGAGCGAGTCGCGCGCAATCTCGGCGTCCGGGTAGAGCGTGAGCGGCAGGTCCGGTCGCTCGGCGTCCTTGAGCATCTTGTCGGGCGAGCGGCCGTCGGCGCGCTGGTGCGAAATATTCTCCATGCGCAGCACGCCGCTCTCCTGGAAGACCCACTTGGACACGGCGTCGGCAAACGCCTCGTTCGAGAACGCGTCGGTAAAGTACTTGTCGCTAAACACGTCGAGCGAGCCCGAGAAGACCATGCGTGCGTTGTTGCGCGCCTGCACGGCCGTGACGAGGCCAATCTCCTTGCCAAAGAGCAGGTCGTTTTCCACGACCTTGGCCGTGATCTCCTTGACGGGGTTGGTCGAGTACGCGGTCGCCGGCGCCGTGAGTGCGTGGAACGCGAGAATGTTGTTAGGCTCGAGGCTCAGCCCGACGCCGGAAAAGGCCACGGGCTTCTTCTTGCTGTTCTTCGGGTCGGCGAACGTCTTGCCCACGACTCGCGATGACGCAACAAAGTCGGACGCGGCGATCACAGCGTCGTAAATGTCGCTGCCGTCAGCGACGGCGTTGGCGTGGTCAATCACGAGATTGCCCTTCTTCTCAAACTCGACGCCGCACTCGAGCGCAAAGTCGCGCTGCAGCTTGGTCAGCTTGGTGCTAGCGTATCAGCACACATGTCAGCGGATCTGATCACACCAATGAAGAGCTACAGTCGTGCGTACCTGGAGCTCAGCAGCACGTTGCCGCCCATGTCGACGAACTGGAGCAGATCGGCCTTGGTGAGCTTGCCGATCTTCTTCTGCGGCGAGAAGACCACGAGGTTGTCAAACTGGCGCACGCCGTACTCTTCGAGCGCGAGCTCCGGGTCGTTCACGTGGAAGCTCAGCTCATGGCCGCGCTCTGTCACATCACACACGAGAGATCCTTAGCTTTCCAGCAATGACAGACAGCTACAGGCGGCAGCAAGACGCACTCGTGAGCAGCTGGAAGAACTTGGCGTGGGTCTGCTGGACGTCGTCGGACTCGATCAGCACGGCCGTGCGGAAGGCGTCGGCCAGCGCCGCGCCGAGCGCGAGGCAGAGGCAGGCGAGCGAGCGCACGCGTGGCATGCTGTCAGGACGTCGTTGATCTTTTGACCACGAGGGGGTCTGATGATCGGGAGAGAGGTACTGTAGCAGACAAAACAATACGAGATGAGAGGATCCCCCGCTGTTCTCAGAGTCAGATATTTCGTCTGGATCTGATGCGATGCAATTGAGAGACTCACCGTTCCGGCTCGTAAGTGGCTGGGGCCCCCAGCCTTCGATGAATTAACGTAGACGTTCGATGGACTGTAGTACACTTGGTCGAAGGCTAGGGCATAGGGCATTTTCCAGTAGGAAGGCTTCGGCCCCTGCTGAAGGGTTATCAGGTTCATAACAGTAACTAATACACCAAACAAACAAACACTTGGGCAGTGGACTGTTAAAAGTACCGGTATTGTTCCTTTCATCCGTTTTGTCGTTTTTGAACGAGTCCGGCTCGATCTACTGCCCAACCCTCCCAAAACAGATTAGATCCATCGTCAAAATTTACCGATCCCCTCCGATTTAATCCGACGAGCTTCGATTTGGTCTTGAAATCCTCGCGAGAGTGCCCCCGATGGAGTAGATCAGGTATTAATAATAC
>JAADXL010000143.1:0-52348 GCA_023337755.1 Pythium aristosporum
CTCTCTCTCTCTCTCTCTCTCTCTCTACTGTCGGATGTGATGAACTAACCGTATTCCAGCATCCTCGAAATCAAGTCGTAAAGCGCCATGCCACTTCGTCCCGCTCCAAACTTGACGGCATTCTTGAGCTCCGACTGCGTTGGGTACTTGCGCTCGCGGCCCATCTGCACGACCTGCGGGTACTCGGGGAGATGCTCCATGCCCTCCCACGTCTGCGGCGTCGGCATGCCCAGCACCTTGAAAATCTTGTCGAGTTGGTCCTTCTGGAACGGCGCTTTCGATCCCTCTACTTCCTTGCCGCAAAACAGCTCGCGGCCATTCACAATCTCGGCAAAGATGCAGCCAGCGGCCCACATGTCGACGGCCTTGGTGTAGTGCTTGGCGTCCAGGAGTAATTCCGGTGCGCGGTACCAGAGCGTCACGACGACCCGCTCGACGTCCGACAGCGCCTTTATCGGCTCCTTGTAGAGCCGCGCCAAGCCGAAATCCGCAAGCTTGACCTGTCCGCGCTTGCGGCCGTGGCCCACGACCAGAATATTCTGCGGTTTCATGTCGCGGTGCATGACCCATGCGTCGTGCATATAGTCGACGCCCTTGAGGATCTGGTACATGAGCGACTTCTTCGTGTACTCGGAGAGCGGCTTCTGCTTGCTCTGGACCACAATGTCGTGGAGGTCGTGGTCGGCGTACTCAAAGACAAGCGCGAGCGTCTTCTCCCGCGGGTCCACGTGCACGTCGTGGAGGTGGACGACATTGTCGTGGTTCAGTTCCCGCAGCAGCTTGATCTCGCGCACCGTCGCGCTCGAGAGAACCACGTCATTCTTGCCCTCTTTGTGGGACTTGACCAGCTTGATCGCAAACACCATCGGCTCTTCTTCCTCGCCAGCGGCCGCGGAACCGCCACTGTCTTTGGCTTTGGTGCCGCCGGAAGATGAGGAGGACGCGGCCGCGGACGACGACGCGTAGGCCTCGGCCTTGAAGACCATGCCGTACGTGCCCTCGCCGATCTTGCCCAGGATGCGGTACCGATCCAGGCCCTCGGGCCGCCGCAACGCCGTGCGCCGCATGCCGTGCGCCTATTCGATGAGGGTTCAACCCCGCGCCGTGACGTGACAGGTTTCGTGATGTAGTGAGGGTTTACTGTACTACCTCTGCTAACTGGAAAAACAAAATAGCTTTCGAGACATTTATCATATAACGAAAGACCTCCTTCAATCGATATACTATCAAATCAAATACGTATCGATGATTAGATCATGAAACATTTCTGCGTCTCGCGGTTTCGATGACATGACACCTTCAACGTGGCGGTCTGGGTTCGCTCTCGAAGAATAGTCTTCGAGATGCACAGTCAGATTCCCTTCGGTCCCTCTCAAACGGAATGCGGTACCTTTGACGAATCTCAAGGTTTTTTCTCCTCCCCGCTCTTTTCCTAAAATATCCCTTTTCGTATCAAAGTTAATGCACCGGATATACCCGCTCTTTCTCAAAATTCTAAAACACGGCATATGAGGTTTTTCTCCCTTCCCCCCTTTCTCTCTGGGTTACAAAAAGGTACAGTAACCCTCGCGAAAGTGCAGTGTATTTTTGTCACGCCCGACAAACTGCAACAACGCCACGTCGCCGCCGCCCGCCGCCCACCTCCCGACGGCGTCCATTTCGCCCCTCTAAGCCGCGATGAAGTATCTAGAAGAGAACCAACTGACATGGCTCAACTCGGTGCTGAGCTCGTACGTGGTCGGTGACCGCGAGATCTCGGGCAAGATCGAGGCCTACTCGTGCAAAAAGGCCGGCGCCGACAAGAAGCTCGCCAAGTCGCTCGACTCGTACTACCAGCAAGAGGTCGAGGCGCTCGCGAGCGACGTGCTGGGCTCGTCGCCGCTCGGGCCGCTCGCCGCGCCGTCCACGCGCAAGCTGCTGATCAACCTGATCACGACCATGAACGCCAGCTTCCCCGACTACGACTTCAGCACGGTCAAGCCCGAGCAGTTCTGCAAAGAGGCCGACTACCGGATAGCGATCCACCGCATTAACCACGATCTCGCTGAGCTCATCGATTTGGAGAGTAACGGCTTTGTGGAGAAGATGTGGGAGTGTATTGCCGAGTCGATCAAGCCCGAAGAGTGCGACGTCTACAGCTACATCCCCGACATGGACTCGGATCCGTTTTCGGACGGCAATCTCTGGTCGTTTAACTTCTTCTTTTACAACAAGACCATGAAGAAGATCCTGTACTTCACGTGCATGGCCAAGGCGTAAGTACCGGGCAGCGGGATGCGATGATGGATGGGTGCGGAAAGGTGTTAATCGCTGGATAATGCTGTAGCCAATCCGGTTTTGACGATGACGCCATGGACGACGAGAACATGGAAGACCCCGAGGCCATGGACGACGACGCCGACGACAACATTGAAGACTACTTTGGTGGCATGTCGCCCGACTGGTGCGTTTGGGGGTTATTTGAAGAGCGGCCTTTGTGGTTTCCCATCGGACTCACGAGTTTTCTTCTCTTTGGTATCATAGGGAGGACGGCAACTAGACTGAGAGGCTTTCGCTGGGTCCGGTTACGATGAAGCGGCCGACCTTCTCTTCAGTCTCGTTTTCCACGCTCTCATGCTCGCAGCACGCAGTGTGTTCATGCGGTTGAACAGAAGACCTATCAAGCGGGAACTCCCCGCCTTCTTTTGCACCCCCAGTCGGCTGGGCTGCAGAAGATTCCTGTATATTCCCCATCCTCTCTCTCATTCCCCCACTCTCCGACTCGACGCGGAAGTACTTGTCTGGCGAGCAAGTCCGAGCGCCGAGTGTGCTTCTCTCCTCCCCTGATTATCTCAATGTGTGCGGTAATGAACGGACGTGGTGTTTCCTCGCATTGAGTTTTTGATTATTCTATTATCGATACGGCAGACGCTCACGCACTGACAGGGGGTTCTGTATACCGGCGACACCACCGACCTTGACGACCAGCGGCTCCCGTTGCTGCACTTGGAACTTGCGCGTCGAGGGCGCCGACGCCGACGCACTCCGCGGCGGAATCGACGTGAGTGATGTGAGCTGTGCGTGGCCCGCGGGAGTCTCCTGCGAATCGTCTCTTTGCGGACCAGTTCCCGAAGACGGCGCCATCCGCGGCGAGAACGATGTGCTGGGCCGTCTTGGTGCCATCACGGCCACTTTGAGCACCTTCCTGGGTGAGCACACGGACGCCGACGCCGCTCGCATGCGCGGGCTCGCTGACAATCGGACATGACGCTTCTGCACACTTGTAGACGGGGACTCGGTGTCGCCGTCGTCGTGGTCACTGCCGAAAGCATCAACTTTCAGCTGCGTGACTTGGTCCATCAGCTGCGCTTTCGAATTCCTTTCGTTCGTGAGCTGCTGCTGAAGACGTTTGATCTCGTTCTGATAATGGCGCGCAGCGTTCTCAAAATGCTGCTGCTGCTGCTCTCGCGTGGCGGCGTCCACTGATGTTGCGGTCGGTTGGCGAGGACTTCGGACCCGCACTTCATGGATCTTCTCAAACGCTTCTTGCTGCTGCTCATAGTCGAACGGATCCCGTGAATCACCGTTGCCCGGCTCGCGGATGCCGTCCAGTCGGCATCGGTAGGGTGCCGACAGCGCGCGCACTTTGGCTTCGCGTCGCCTTTGTGCAGCGAGCTCGTTCTGCTTCTGCAGCTCCGAGTATTTGGTTTGAACGAGCGAGCGTTCCTGAGTAACTTTGAGCAGGTCAGTATCGAGCTGGCGAAGGCGCTGCTGCAGCTCGGTGTTTTCGTTCACGAGCTGGGCCATACGCAGTCGCTGCGACTTTTGAAGGGCCCTTTCCTTCTCGCTCTCCACGTCGCGGATCTCGCGCTGCATGTCGTAGAGGGTTTGCAGCTTGAGCAGTGTCTGTTTGAACGTGAGGTTCTCCTTCTGGAGCCGCTCGAGTTCGAGTTGTCCACTTAGAGACTCGAGGAAGCTCGTCTTGGTCTCGACCGACATGGCGCCCGACTTGTCCACGAGCTGCCCCACGAGATGCGGCTGCGTGTGGCGTAGTTGCTGCTTGAGATCGTGCTCCATCGTGTGGCGGTACGTTTCAAACTCTTGCTGCTTGGTGAGCAGCTGCACGTGCATATCTGCGAGCCGCTTCTCGTAGTTCTGCACGAGCTCGACCCGGAGCTCATGCTGCTCGTGCGCCTCGCGAGCAGAAGCAAGCTGAGTCGCCGCATCTTGGGTCGGCTGGCTGCTGGGTCGTCTGGTTGCATCGCCTGTGACAGATGCGCGGCGCTGTCGCCGTGTCTCGATGGTCGTGCGGAGTTCCTGGAGCTCACCTTGGATAGTGAGGCAGTGGTCTTCAATGTTCGCAACCCCGAGCACCTCGAACGCGAGCTGTTCTCCAAAGAACTGGTCAGAAGGCTCGGACGACATTGCTCTCTCTTCTCTGCCGAATGGTCTCCGCTGTCCCACTGGCTGGCCCACACAGCCTCGTCAAGACGATGGATATGCGAATGTGCATCATTTTCCCCAACATCACTGTTTGGGGTTTCCGCCCTATTTTGAGACTCGCTGCAAATGCTGCTTCATACCGATGCGTCGCGCTGTATGCTCCGGTGCGCTTGCATTGGCGCCGTCAAAACGTACTCGATTTCGGCCGCTCCAGGACCAGTCGAGCGCCGCAGCCGCGCAACGCCGAAGCAGCTCTCGAAGAGTGTCTCCATCGGCATCTTGACATCTAATCGATTAAGTTAACTTGTCCCATTTATGTATTAACTTAATCAATTAGATTAAGCGACCGTCATTCTGCGTTGGCACCCCAATTGAGCGGATCCGATCGCCCAAAGCCAGCCGGTTTTGGGCTCAGATGGGAACATCAACCTCCTCCTCCCATCTCCTCCAACACGAAGGCGAGAGCGCCATTTGCCGTCCAACCGCCAGGCCAGACCCTCTCTAGGCAACCGACCATGAGTACTACCGCTGCGATCGATGAGCTCGCGCTTGCGGCGCAGCTGCGCCAGTCGCTCAAGATCCACAACGACGACATCCCTGTGCCGACGCCCGAGGGCGACGCCGAGGCCGTACCAGCGCCGCCGGTCCTGCCTACACCGCTCCATGATGCGGTCGTGGACGGCGACCTCGCGCGCGTCACGGAGCTGCTCGCGACGCAACCGGAGAGCGTCTTTGCCAAGAACAAGAACGAGGCCACGCCGCTCCACATTGCATGCGTGGACGGCCCCATGGAGCTCGTCGAAGCCATCTGCGCGGCGCAACCAGACATGGAGGCCACTGAGGCATTTGGCTTTACGCCGCTGTTCGTCGCGATCGTGAGCGGCCAATTGGGCATCGCCAAGTACCTGTTCGAGACCCACGGCGCCTGCATTGACGGTCGCGCCGACAAGGCCGGGCTTACGCCGCTGTTTTACTCGGCGGGCGATGGCAACATGGAAGTCGTGCAATGGCTCGTGGACAACGGCGCCGATGTGAACGCCTCTAGGCAGGAGAATGGCCCGCCCGTGCTTGCAGCGGCCGCGCAGGGCAAACTCGAGGTGCTCCAGTATCTACTCGCGCATGGCGCCAACGCCAAGGGCACGACGGCCGACGGCAGCACGGCGCTCCACTTTGCATCGGCGCGTGGCCGTCTGGACGTGGTGCAGTACTTGCTTTCCAACAAGCTCGTCGAGGTGAACGCGGTGACGACCAACGGCATGACGCCTCTGCTCGTGACCGCGCAGGAAGATAAGCCCGACGTTGAGATTATCAAGCTGCTGATCGCGAGTGGGGCGGATGTGACGATCGCGGCCACTCGCGACGGCGCGACACCGCTGCACTGCGCGACCCAAGACGGCACGCTCGAACTGACGACGCTACTGCTGGACGCTGGCGCCGACGTTAACGCACAGACCACGATGGGCGCGACGCCGCTGTACCTCGCGTCGTTCTTTGGCCATTTGGAACTCGTCAAGTTTCTCGTTGAAAAAGGTGCCGACGTGAACCTCCAGACCCAAGAACACGCGACCGCCATGTTTGCGGCCGCGCAGAACGGCAAGACCGAGGTCGTCGAGTTTCTCATTGACCACGACACGGCGTGGAAGACCACGCAGCTACCAGTGCTGCTCATGCCCGCGCAGGCCGGGCACTTGGACGTGATCAAAGTGTTTGTCAAGCACGGCGCCGACGTCAACCTCGCGGACGCACGCGGTGTGAACGCGCTCATCCTCTCGATCTCGTTTGACCACACTGAGGTCGCGATGTACCTGCTGGAGCAGGGCGCCGATCCGAACCAAGGCACCGGCGTCAAGGGCTCGACGTGTCTCCACACGGCCGTGTCCCACAAGCAGATCGACGTCGTCAAGCTGATGCTCGCCAAGGGGGCCGACGTCAACGCCCAAATGACGGACGGGTCCACGCCGCTCCACTTGGCAGCCCAGCAAGACCTGCTCGAGATTTTTGAGGCGCTAGTGCGAAAGGGAGCGAGCGGCTTGCTGGCGACCACGACGAACCAGTTTCTGCCCGCACATTACGCCGCCCAGATCGGCCAGCTCCCGATGCTGCAGCTCTTGGAAAAGAACATGCAGCTCGTGAGTTGGGACTCGCCGACCGCCAAAGACGGACTCTCGCTGCTCTACCTCGCGGCCGGTAACGGCCACGTCGAGCTGGTGAAGCACATTCTGGGCCGTTCCGGTGTCGAGATCGAAGGGTACGCAGCGTCTCGTGCGACGCCGGTGTACGTGGCCTCGCAGCAGGGCCACGTCGACGCCGTGCGTCTCCTTGTCGAAGCCGGTGCGTCTGTCAACACCCCCATGGCCGATCGCTCCACGCCGCTCCACGCCGCGAGCCAGAACGGCCACGTGACGACCGTCGAGTTTCTCGTGGCCAAGGGCGCCAGTGTCAACGCCAAGATGAAGGGCAACGCGACGCCGCTGTACCTGGCGGCCCAGCAGGGTCATGTCGAGATCGTCCAGATCCTCACCGCCAATGGCGCCGACGTGAACGCGGCCATGACAGACGGTTCGACGCCCTTGCTGATCGCGTCCGATAAGGGCCACCTCGAGATTGTGCGTGAGCTGTGTGCCAAGGGCGCCACAGTCACGGTGACCATGACGAGCGGCATGACGCCGATTTACTCGGCGGCGGCCAAGCAGCACTATGGCGTCATCGAGGCGCTGGTCGATGCCGCGCCGGCCAAGGCGTTCTCCACGGAAGAGATCAGTACGCTCATGATCGCCGCGGCCGACGGCGGCCAGCTCGAGCTCATGAAGAAGCTGCTCACCCACGGCGCCGACGTCAACGCCATGAACTCGCGCAAGTTCACGCCGCTTTTCCGCGCGTGCGGGTCGGGCCATTTGGAGGCCGTGCAGTTCCTCGTCGAGCAGGGTGCCGACTTCGAAGCCAGAGGACTGAACGATATGACGTGCCTGCAGATTGCCCTGTCGCTTCGCCAGCCCAAGATCGTCGAGTACTTGCTGAACAAGGGCGCCGACGTGAAGGCGCGCGCGGGTGACGGCGCGACGCCGCTCCACGTCGCGATGGAAGGCGGAGATGCCACGATCATCGCACTGCTGCTGGCGAAAGGAGCCGACCCTTACGCCGCGACCAGCGACACGACGCTCACGGCCGTCCACATTGCCGTGCAGCAAGGTCACTTGGCCGTGCTGGTCAAGCTCGAGCGCATGGGTCTGCTCACAGATCTCAACGCACCGACGTCGGACGGCCATATCACGCTGCTGTACTGGGCGACAGTCCACAAGCAGATCGAGATTGTGCGGTTCTTGCTGGCCAAGAAAGATCACCCCGTGGACGTGGATGCCGCGGCGAGCAATGGCTCGACTGCGCTCTTTGTGGCGGCGCAGCTCGGCGAGTTGGAGCTCGTGCGTGTGCTGCTCAGCGCCGGCGCCAAGGCGACGGTGGCGCTGGCAGATGACCAGGCGACGCCTCTCCACGTGGCGTGCCAGAGCGGCAACCTTACGATCGTCGAGCTGCTCGTGGCCCACGGCGCCGACGTCCACGCGGCAATGAACGGCAGCGCAACGCCGCTGTACTTGGCGGCGCAACAAGGGCATGTCGCGATCCTCCAGTATCTGGTTGGCAAGGGAGCCGAGGTGGACGCGCCCATGAAGGACGGATCCACGGCGCTCTTGGTCGCGGCCCAGAACGGCCACGTCGAGGCCGTCAAGTACCTGCACAGCCTCGGCGCCGACGCCACGCGCGCGACCACCAGCAACGCCACGGCGTTGTACTTGGCGGCGCAGCGTGGCAACGCCACGGTGGTCGAGTTCCTGCTCTCGCTCGGAGTCGAGGTGGACGCAGTCATGGAGGACGGCTCGACGCCGCTGATTGTCGCGGCCCAGAACGGCCACGCGGACGTGGTACGGCTGCTGGCCGCGCACGGGGCCGACCAGAATGCGCACATGACCGCGGGCGCCTCGGCGCTGTATCTGGCTGCGCAGAACGGCCGCAACGAGGTGGTGCAGTTGCTGCTCATGGAGCAAAAGGCCAAGTTGGACTGGACGATGCAGGACGGCTCGACGGCGCTCCACATCGCCGTGCAGAACGGGCACCAGAATGTCGTGGGCATGCTGCTCGCGTGCGGCGCGAGCGTCGACGCCACGATGAACAATGGCATGACGGCGCTGCATATCGCCGCGAGCGTCGGCGCCGTGCCCGTGGCCCACGCACTCGTGGCCAAGGGGGCCGCCCTCGAGGCCAAGGACAACAACCGCATGACGCCGATCGACTACGCCGCCATGGCGCAGCACAGCGACGTCGTCGAGCTGCTCATGGCCAACGGCGCGATCCTGCGCTCGTGAGGCGGACGCAACAGCCAGTGAGTAGTGTTGTGGAGCTGCTCGTCATCTGATTACGGTCTATTCCATGTGGGTTCAAAGCTGCTCCGTTAAGTACGATGCGTACTTAAGAGCCCTATACCAGAACTTAGTGAGTCTGTTAAGTACGCACGCTTTTGGATTTCCGCGCCCAAAAAAAAATTGCGAATTTCAAATACCGCGGTCCCTCCCACGGCCACAACCGGAAAAGCCCCAAGAGCGCAGCGGAATAAGACGACGCAATGGCGACGACCACGACGCGGTCGCCCCTGGTGTTCAGCGGCGGAGGGGACGGCAGTGGAGCGCTGCTGACAGGTGCCTCCGCCAGCGTGGACGGCGCGGGCTCGGCGACGCGCGCGCTGCGCGTGCGCCGCAGTGTGACGCCCAGCGGAACGCCTTCTTCGTCGGCGCCGCCCAGCACGCCACCGGCGCGCCGCACGACGCCCAAGGCCAAGATGAACCTCAACTTCTCGGCCGTCAAGGCAGCGGGATCGGCGACGCCCCCGCCGCGCGCGTCTCCTCGCTCGACGCCCAAGAGTGCCGACAGCGCACGCAAGCCGCTGCGTGTCGTGACCAACACGTCCAACGGCACGCCCACCAGCGTCCACAAGATCTTGCGGGGCGTGTACGCGATGGTGGACGTGCGACTCGGCGCTGACGGCGAGATTGACTGCAGCGACGCTGTGGCCAAGAAGCTCGCGAGTATGGGCGCGACGATCCTCAAGAAGAAAGGCGGGCGGCTCACGCACGTGGTCGTGAGTCACTTCACGCCGCAGTGGAAAGAGAAGGTAGGCAAGTGGCATTCGTTCTCGGCGCCCGTGGAAGTCGTGTCCCAGCTCTGGGTCAACGCGTGCTTTACCAACAAGCAGCGCATGAAGGAGAGCGCCTTCTTCCCCGTGAACAAGGGCGTGGAGACCAAGAAAAGTGTGCCAGCGATCGCGCGCCGGCGGACGCCACCAGTTACTCCCACACGCCCGAGCTCGGCCATGGGGATGCTCACGTCGAGCGGAGCAGTCTCCTTGACGGCCGCGGCGCTTGCGCGCAGAAACTCGGCCGGAGGATCGCGCAAGCGGCGCGCGCAGTCGATGGAGTCGATGGCGTCGGAAGCCAATTTGAGGAGCCTAGAGATCAACACGCAGAAGCTGCTCAAGCAGAGCGCGAAGTCCGACGTGTACGCCGCTATCGCGGCGGCGGCAAAGAATGCGACAGCGTCCCCGCCAGCAAAGAGCAAGACCCGAGAGGCAAAGGCGGTCACACCACCGCTAACTGTGCGTTTGAAGGCAACGCTCGAGCGCCGCAAGAGCTCTGCATCCAGTGTCTCCGGTGATCTCGAGCGACCACGCATCATCGACGCACAGCCGAGCAAGGATTGTGTGGCGGAGAGCTGCTCGGAGGCTGAAGGTGACAGCCAAGGAGCCAAGAACAACAGCGGTGATGTGACGAGTGGCGAAGCTAGTGCTTCCAGCAGCGGCACCATTGCCATATCCTCGAATCCAACGACACCGCTGCTTACTCAAGAGGCCCTCCAGAGTCTCAACTTCGAGTCCCCTCCGGTTGTGCCAATCAAGGGCGGATGGGCGTGTTCGATCTGCAGTTGCATGAACACCAAGACAAGCCGATCCTGTAAAGGGTGCAAGTCTTCCCGCCTTGTTGCGAAGACGTCGGTGTCCGACAAGTCCCCGACGAGACGCCCGGCGCTTCGATCTGCGCCTACATCCCGACAGCGACGGCTTACTGTGAAGGGCATGGCATATGCTGGCATTACCGGGACGCCGACCATTCCTGCCCGGCAGAAGAAACCAATGTCTGTGAAGAGACCGATTGGAACTCCGTCAGGTCCGTCTTCGAATGCCGTGGCTGGGCAGAAAACCCCGCAGTCTGCTTCAGCACAAAAGAGACCAGTGTCTTCGAAGAGACCTCCGCTTCCGCTCAAGCGACCACGGTTTTCTACCGACACGGAAGGGAGTGTGCGGAGCGTCAACGATATTTTCAGTGACGAGCGTCTGGTACCATCGACACCGGCAAAGAAGCAGAAGACAACTTCAGCGCCCACCCCGGGTACCACTTCCAAGAAGGGTGGTCCGCAGCGCGCAGTGATTGGGATCACAGGTGTGGACGGTGAGAAGAGAGACACAATCGAATGTGCTGTCCATGGTATCGACGCCAACCTGTCGAGTGAACCAGGCCACCGGAAGGCTCGTGTGGTCAAGAGCGTGGATTATTCTGCTGGTGTCACGCACCTCATCGTTGGTGGCGAGGCCAAGCGAACAATCAAGGTACTATTCGCGATCGCGCGTGGTGCGTGGATTGTCTCGGAGGCGTGGGCCTTCTCGTCGATGGAGCAAGGCAAGTGGTTGGCCGAAGCCGACTTTGAGGTGTCCGAGTTCCCGAGTCGGGAGAGGCGTTCCCAACCTGTGCAGCGCCAAGTGTTCCGTTCGCTCAAGTTCTTCGTTGGCTCCAACATCGACCCGTCACGTGAAGTGCTCATGTCACTGATCCAGTGTGCAGGAGGAGAGGTGCGGAGGTAGTCATCCGATAAAGCTCTCTCGTCGCTTGCTGATTCCTTCTTATGTACCGAACAGATCGTGAATCAAATCTCGGTGGCGGACTATTGCATCTGTGGGGATGAAACACTCTTCCGCCGAGCAGTTCGAACCAAGATTCACGGTGTGACGCCAAAGGTGCGGCAATCCCATCTCACTGATACCCGTCCCGTTGTGCAGGTTCTTGACTGTCTGTGTCGTGAACAGTGGGCATTCGATAGTATCGCAAATCTGAAGCTCGAAGACCCCTTCGCGTACAGCTTGCAGTCGACTGGTGCAGCTGAAGAGCCAAAGGACGGAGATGCCGACGTCGTGTCAGCTGAAGAGACTGAAGGAGCCGACGCTGGGGTCGCCGAAGACGAAGGTGCCAATGTGACATCGGCTGACGAGGCAGAAGATGCGAAGGTCGAAGGAGGCGACGTGGTGTCGGCGGAGGCAGCAGAAGAGCCGAAGGGAGAAGCCGACATGGCATCACTCGAAGAGGCGAAGAAAGAAGAAGCCGTTGTACGGCCGAGTGAAGAGGCGAAGGACGGAGACGCCAAGGAGCGGTGAAGCTGGGGGTCGGCCACATGAAGGTAATTAGGGTGATACTGTTTAGTCTTGGAGAGTGGAGTGGTGCGTCCCATTTTTATAGCACCGGTTGATGAAGAATATGCATAGAAGCGTCTTGGTGTTCGTTCATCGTGGTCTCACCACATGCGACTTTGCAACAGCGTGATCCATGTACTCAGCACCCGTGACTGGGGGGCCAGGAGCTACAGTTGTATCCACCCATCCCCAGGCTACAGAGAATCTCAGTTCACGAAGATTCAAGCATGCCATCACCATTGCAGCCTGCTTCATCCCTGCTTCTAACCCGCGTCCGGTGGGACCTCGAAAGAGGGAGGAAGCGCAAGTCGAGCAGAGACAATAAAATAATGGGGGGTGTCTATTGGATCCTAATACGACATTTCTCGTTTGCACATGGGACATAATTACAGATGTAGCCACCGCCGCCACATCGCCGTGGGCTCGTCTTGCTTCTTCTCCACGGGCACGTCACAGTATTCGTTGATGGCGTTCGCAAAGTGGAGCGACCAAAAGTGCTTGTAGCCCGTCCGACTGCCGTAGCTGTACCCGGCGCCAACAAACTTGTAGTCGCCCAGGATGTTGTCGCGGTGGTCCTGCGCGGCCATGAGCGCGTCCAGCGCCGCCTGCGGAGTCTCGAAACCGGCCGCGACGTCTTCCGTGAGCGTCGTGAAGACAAACTTCTGGCCGCTCACGCGCTCGGCCGGACTCGACGTGTCGTCCCCCGTGCCCGCAAAGTAGTCGCTGTCGGCCATGTCGTTGGCCATGATCTGGGACGCACGCATCATTTTCCTATCGATGAAGATGAGAGAGAGATTAGAATGTGGCAGGGCGTCATGGAGGGCAGTGGACAGAACCGTACATGTTGGTGCACACTGGCGGCTTGCCGTCCTGCCGCCGTTTCTCGTTGACGAGCTGGACGATCTGCTCGCTAAAGTCTTGGGCAGACACGCGACGAGCACGCATAAACGACGCGTGGGAGGTGTTGACCATGGTGACCACGCACAGCAGCACGACGCAGAACACGAGGCGCAGCACGCGGTGCGCCGACGCCTTGCGCAGCGCCGTCATGGCGTTCTCGAACCCCGAGGATGTTGCTTTCGCACACTGCGCAGAGCTATGAAACAGCGGGATGCCGTCGCCGCTGCGATCTGAGCCGAGAGCTTTCGCGGCACGGCTCAGAAAAATCCGCGGCGCGGAGAACGTGATCCAGCCTGACCCGAAAATTGCGACTGCGGGATTGGAAACGTGGGTGGTGTAGTGGGATGACGCACTTGCCGTGGTCGTCCAGGGGAGGGCAATGCGCGGGCGACGCTAAGAAGGCGGTGTTCTCCTCCACGGCGGTGGAGCGGATGAGGTGTTTACGCGAATGGCGTGTCTTCAGGTGAGCTACGTGGCTCGCTCTCCTCTGCCGCTGCTGGCAGGTCAGGGGTACACTACGTGAAAAGGTTACATTTGAGATTCGCAGTCACTGATTGGGCCACAAGCAGCCATACGCCGCGCTGATTGGCTGAAAATCGAATCGTGCTCCGGATGTCTTCGCGGAATTGTTGACGGGGTGAGTTGCTCGACACTGCACCAAGGGCCCATCTCCCTTCGGTCGCTTTTCCCCACATCAAAGAAAGGAGGGGCTTCTCCACACAAGGCGCCGATCTTGTTTCTGGCGATCTTGGCCCCAGTAAAAGGCACTGCATGTCTGGGTGGGAAAGAATGTGGGAGCGTACACACTGTGTATTACGCCCATGTGGCGAAGCGTATGCAGTACAGTACGGTACGCTGGTATTAATATTTTCACCCATGGCTTGGAAGACTGGAAGGTGGCGAATATTAATACCGCAGATCGTGCCATTCGAGCTGCCGGCAGCAGTGGACACATTCCGCACACTAATCGCATGAGCGTCACTTGCCACGTCGCGGCGTTGCGACGAATCAATTCAATCACTCGGTGGAAATACTACAGTACTCGGGATGCCAGTCCGCAAGCACTTGAACAACGGGATTCTGCCTGATCAGACGTGGCCATCGTGCTCTCGTGGGCGGTGGTTACACTTGCACAATCTGACAACCGGCTCTGTTGATAGTTTACTGTAGCATGCGGGTCGGGTCGGGTTTCATCCAGAACCGCGCACTCCAAACCCGTTTCTCTCCTCCCTCTCTATAGTGACGTTGTGGCTGCATCGAACTTAGCACACCGTACTTAGATTCAAAATTCGTATTCAATCGAAAAGTCACGGTGCGATCTAGTTCTCTTTGCCGTCTCACCGTGTTCCATGCATGGGGAAGAAGCCAAACCTCCCCCCTTTCCTTCGGCAACAAAGTGAGGAACCGCACGAGTCAATTGCCCGCAGCCACATCATGACGGACGCCGCCACCGCAAAGGTGCTCACGCCCACGCCGTCGCTCGCCCCGGACTCCATGCCGCGTGCGCGTCAGGTACACTTACACTGACCTCCTGGAATAAGAATGCCCTCATCTTGCTTCTCTTGGTTCTAATATTGGGCGGTTACGCGATGGCATAGATTGTGAGCATCAATGAGGAAGGCACGAACTTTGAGCTGGACGAGAAAGCGCTCGAGGAGATCTTCCAGAAGGTACAGGAAGATCTCATCCTGGTGTGGGTTGGATATCCACCTTCTGTTTGCTGATCGATGCCCCATCCATTGGTAGGTGCCAGAGGATATGAAGGTCGCCATCTTCTCGGTGGTCGGGGCGTTCCGCACGGGCAAATCCTTTGTGTTGGACCTGTTTCTGCGCTACCTGCGCTTCAACAGCCCCACGCGCATCATCGATGTGAACACCGGCGCGCCCACCGACTCGGACGACTGGAAGAAGTGGGCTTACGAAGGGCTCGACGGCGGCAGCGAAGGCAAGCTCGAGGGCAACTCCAACATGGAGCAGACCCACGGCGAGAAGGGCTTCTCGTGGCGCGCCGGCCGCAAGCGTAACACGACCGGTATCTGGATGTGGGAGACGCCGTTCATCCGCAAGAGCCACACGGGCGAGGACATCGCCGTGTTTCTGATCGACACGCAGGGAATGTTTGACTCGGAGACCTCGCAGATGCTCACGGCCAGCATTTTCGGTCTGAGCACGTTGCTGAGTTCGTACCAGATCTACAACGTCGACAAGCGTGTCCAGGAAGACAACTTGCAGCACTTGGCGCTGTTCACAGAATACGGACGGTGCGTGACGGTCGATTGTAGGTTCGATTTACTCGATTCAAGTGCTGATACTCGCTTATCTCATTCCTCTACAGCATGGCGTTGATCAGCGAGAACACGTCCAAGAATGCGCTGAGCAAGCAGTTCTCGGCCGTGTCCAACCGAAGCCTCGACAAGTCGAGTTCGAGCATTTCGGCCAAGAGCGGCGCTGACGCCGACGACGAAGACAAGACCGAGAATGAGAACGACGATGATGACGACGAGGAAGACGAAAGTACGCGCGCGAAGCGTCCGTTCCAGCGGCTGGATTTCCTCGTGCGTGACTGGCAAGACTTTTCGCGCAAGGATACTCTCCTCAAGAAGCGTGCCGATATGAAAGAGTACATGAAGGACTTGCTGTCGTCGCGCAAGCAAAAAGATCTTGCCGACACGCGCGAGCAGATCAACTCGTGCTTTGAGCACTTGCACTGCTTTTTGTTGCCACACCCGGGCCACGAAGTGACCGAGCGCGAGTACGATGGCGCAGTCTCGGCGATCGACAACCGTTTCTTGGAGCTGCTGACCAACTACTTGGACGATCTCTTTGACCCCAAGCACTTAATGCCCAAGAAGATCCACACTATCCCGGTCACGTCCCGTGAACTGCTCACGTACATTAAAGCGTACGGGTCGCTATTCCGCGAGGCGACGATTTTCCCTGAGGCCAAGACGCTGCTCGAGGCCACGGCCGAAGCCAACAATGTGAACATGCGTGACAAGGCGCTGAGTGTGTACAAGAAAGAGATGGACAAGGTCGCCGGCCCTAAGTGCTCGTACGTGGTCCCAAAAGAGATCACGGCGCACCACAACTTGTGCATGGAAGGCGCGATCACGGTGTTCGACAATGGTGCCAACATGGGCCGCCGCAGTCAGATTCTCAACTTCCGTCAAGCGCTCGTGGACGAGATTGAGAAGGAGCATGCACGCTACGTCGAGGTGAACGCCGAGCGTGACCCGTACAAGTACCTCGAGTTTTACCTCGTGCCCGGCGTGATCGCAATCTCGCTGCTGGTATTCCGCATCACTCAGGACTTGTTCTGCTACGAGAACATTGGCTACGACGTGCCGCTTTACGACTGCAAGTACGTAACCAAGCGCACCGTGTTTCCCCCACTTGAGAGGGCGATGGACTGACGTACTTTGGGTGATGATTTGTAGGCACGTGAGCACGACGCTTACCAACCTGTACTGGGCGATCTTCGTGTTCATGATCCTCATCGCGTCCACGACCGGAAAAGTCATGTTCGACAAGCTCAAGCCGTTTATCATGGTCGCAAAGGGTGCCGTGCAGGGTGCCGTCGGTGGCATGAACGACAAGGCGAAGACCGAGTAAATATCGAGAGCGATGAGGTCGAACGAATGTGTAGGTTACCGAGCTGTGCATACTGAAGACGTGATCAACCCGAGACCACCAGGGTGAGTGCGGAAGAATTACCGGAGTGATATCGAATACCTGACGACGAAGGAACGGCCTCGCTGTGTCGGATTAATGAATCGATTTGCACGCCGATGCATGTTTAATCTGAATAGATCAATTCGTATGCAGGCTGTCTCGGTGTTGCGGTACCGGCCTAAAATGAAGTCGTCACTGCGATCGAGTACTCAAAGCGGCGCGAATCTTACGTTCACTTGACGTCGAAGATAAATGGTGGAGAAAGAGAAGATGATCTCGACAGCGTGGTTGTCAATGCGACGAAGAGGGCGCCGTGATTGGACGCGTTTGAGGACACTCAAGAACGCTGCTTGCTGACGTGGTTGCGGGTGCCGCACACAATCGCCGTGATGGCTACGCAATGCAGTGACCGCTGCCTGTGAGACGTCCCGCTGAACAGTGAGGTGTAGATCTTGCAACACGTGATTTGTCTGCAACGTCGTCGCCAGCGCAAGAACCGTCTCGGTGCAAACCGCGGTCGTGTTGGTCCTACTCGAGAGTCGAAGAACTCGAAGAGATCTTGCGAGCGGGCACGTTGGATCCCCAAGCTGGCGCAGGAAAGTGGAAATGACCGACACGTCGGGAATCTCGGCGTCTACCATCGATAACGATTGCCAGCGCGTTGCCCGTGCGAGTTCGTTCACGGTGGCCACGCAGTCGAACTTCACACGATCCAGTTCCAACGTATGCAGATGCGGGGCACGCTTCAAGATTTTTAACATCAGGGATGATGAAAACGTGCCGTGACGCCTGGAAAGTAACAGTGACTCGAGACCGGCCGCAAGCGAGACAAGCTCGAGCACCCACAACTCACTGCACTGCGCGACTTCTATCGCCATCGACTTGACGATGCGGCGTCGCTTTCCGCTGTGCTGCCGCTCACCTCGGATCAGTTTTGCGTCTTCATTATCAAACACGACTTGCGCATCGATCACAAGTTCTTGAACTGGACCCGTGGCTGAAGAAATCGACAAGCACCCAGCCAGTGCCTTCCAGACGACCTTGCGGTATTGCCGTTTCTGCAGAAGAAGCATCAACAAGCTGAGGTCGATACCCTTCACAGATTTCGCGCATCCAATGGCTCTAAAGACGCCGTGGAGGAGGTTCGATAGCCGATCGAGTGGCACGTGATCGATTTCGTCAACTTCAAGAGCGTCGTTTCTCGGCGACAAGCTCCCCGTAGTCACGAGCATGTGTGGATAGCTATCGGCCACAGTCTCGACCAATCTTTGAACGTCGTCGCTGTCGCATGCAATCATCCTTGGATCCAATGTGAGCATATCGAAGAAGACCAGATGCGGCTGGATCTTGACAAGCTCATGGACGCGCTGAACGACCCATGGTGTAATGGGGATCGAGCTGACCGAGACATGGATGCGCTTCAAGACGAACGTTGCGGTATCGGCCTGGCTGATTCCGCCGATATGGACGGCGGTGGAATACGCTGCAAAGATCGCGAGGTCGCTAAAGAACCGCTCAACGTGCCAGTCTGTGATCGTACCAGGCACCTCTTGCAACCTGGCGTCGACAGTGATGTAGATGGGATGTGCTGTGATCTTGTACGTGTTGGTGTACTCGAGAAAATCATCCCAAAGTTCTTCAAACAGAGATCCTTGAGGACGGCTGGCCAACATTTGTGCGACAATGTCGCTGAGCCATCGCGTGTCGATGCCTGCGACTTGCAACTCGAACTCGAGACCCACAACATCCAGACTCGCGCCTCGCTGACCCAGTTCTTCAACGAGTGCTGGAGACTTGATCGTCAACGCCGAACGCAGTTGCAGCGGGAGAAGCTGAAAGTTGATGTTGTACATTTCCATGGCATCTCGCAGCCTGACGATTCTCGCGTAAAAAGCCTTCTTGTCATTCTCAGCCAGCTCGCCCGTGTCGCTCTCGGGAGCCAGCTTCATGATGTCCACGAGCACGACAGCGACGACGCAACGGGTCGGCGACGCGTCACGCCAGCGGTACACCACGGACCACGTTCGCGTCACGAGGCTCCACGGGGTCAGCACAGAGGGAAGCACCAGCGGCGGTGTCCAGTTAAGCGGCAGGTAGTCACGCGGCGGCGGCGGTGGCATCTCCTCCTCCATCTTAAGCTGGGGGCTGGCGCTGGAAGACTGAACTCGATTATTGCTGGGGACTTGGGGCGGGAAATTGAAGTGCTCAGAGTGATGATCACCAAACTAAGCCTCTGATTGGTCATTAATCGTCAAAAATGCATCTTTTTAACGAATCAAGTCAGCGTTCCAGCACCGAGAGGGCAACATGGGCAATGAGAGTGTGGAGTATGAGTTTCTTGATAGATAGTGCTTGGAGATGGCATGCTGGATGGATAGATAGAGGAGGAGGCAGTTGAATAGAGGGTCATACTGCACTCGAGTTGCCCTGAAGGCTGGTGGCGTCGGAGCCAGAGAACGACCGCAGCTGGCGGAACGGCAGCCACGCCCACTCGGTCGCGGTTCTCCAGGCGCCAGCGGCAAAGTCAAAGAGCAAGTACTGGCCCGGGTGCTGCTCCGGAAAGACCGGTTCTCGCAGCAAGTGGCGTGGCATGCGCTGCCCAAAGCGTTGCGACCGATCGTGCATCCACCACAGCACCGAGTAGCTCGTGGCGTCTTGGTCGTTCTCGTGGAGAATCATGCCGGGGTACCACTCGCCATTGTAATGGACTTCGACCGCATCACCCTTGCTGAAGACAGCGAGCGGAGCGATGGAGGATCCAATCGTAGTACACGCTGTGGCTTCCACGAGCGGCTCGACCTTCTCGGTTGTGGTCGTGATTGCCGTGGGAGATTTGGACGCCACCGTAGTGGTCGGCTGAGCTTTGTCCTCGGAGAAACCATCGTGAAGCGATGGCCGTGGGGACAACGCAGCGTACTTGGCCTCAATATCTCGCAAGTGGGCGTTCACGTGGTCGAATCCCTCCACGAGAATCTGGCGCATGGGGCTCGAGGCAAACGGCGCGCGGTCGAGGGCGTCTTCCACAAAGTTGTAGGCTCGTTTGAACCGCATGAGCAGCCCGTCGACGGCATAGTCCCGCGGGTCGATGGACTGTTCCTTGCGGCACATCGGACACGAGTGGAAGCGGTGCTCGGCGGCCATCGAGAGACACGACCAGCAAAACGTGTGCTTGCACGAAAGCGTGATGGCGCTCTTGACCTCATTCTGCAGACAGATCGGGCACGAGACCTTGTGGTCGCTGATGCGGAAGTTGCCGTCCGGAAGAATACACAGCATGACGCGGTCCGTGAGCGTGCTGGTTTCGTGGCAGAGCTTGTCCATGGCCGCGCCGTCGTAAAATGGCTGCACCTTGAGCAGGTCTTCCAGCACGACTTGCTTGACCTCATTGCCGGGAAACATCTTGTCAAACTTCTTGGTAATCTTGACGATCGCGAGGCTGTTGAGCAGAATGAATCTTCGGAACGCGTCGACTTTTTCCGACAGCTCGATCGCACCGATGAGTAGCGCACGCGCCTGTGACGGACTCAGCACCCACCGAGAACCCAGCGCGTTCTGCAGCGCGCGGAGATCTTGGCACAAGAGCTCGTCGTGGATACGGTCGTGCGCGTCATTCACGCGCTGCAACTCGTGCTTGATTGCAACAACGAACTCGTCTCGACCGACGAGTGTGGACATGGCCGCGCTCTCGATCGCCCCATTCATCTGCTGCTGTTGTTGCCGGTGCGTGAGCGCTCGAATCGTCTTCTTGAGCAGCTTGTAGTCGACGTAGTCGTTCTCCCAGCCGGGCGTCGCGAGGCCGCGCATGCGCTTGCCGAACTTCATGGCTCTCGACGGTGGAGTGGGCGGTTCGGTGGAGAGGAGGAGGAGGAGGACGAGAAGCGGCGACGAGGAGGCGCAAGGTCACGGTGTCGGTTCTTTTTCCGAACTGATCATTCACGACACTTTCCTCCAACGCTGGGTGTCGACGCTGGACATGACCATGGCCTTCTGAGCATATTCACCTTCGGAGCTGCTCACTCTGCTCACAACGGACGGAAGATTCGCCTGTGAAGATTCGTTGGTATTGAGAATCCACCAGAGACGAATCTGTTTTGGCGACATATATTACCACTATACTACCTTGTATTAGTAAACGACCGCTCCACTCTGAGCAATATCGTCTACTTTAGTAATTTTAGACATATGATTTGCCTGAACGCGAGCATCGAACGAATCAAAACGAGCACATTGGATGTGAGAACCCAGATTCAGACAAGTAAATTACGATCATCCACACTCGATCTGATGGTCATTTCTGAAAATATTTCTCGCCCAAAGCGTGACCTACATTAGGACATATTTATAGGACATGTCCGTTTCTCTTTCTATTTTAGTACAGTCTCATCGGGTTCATGAAAAGCTCCGGATCGTTGAAAAGCCTCGAGAAGCCGTCACTGTGACTGCAGGTTCCCCTCGCAATCCCCCTCAATCCCCCTCACCACGGCATCAACCTCTCGTCATCCTATAAGCAACAGCAATGATGCGGCGCGCGGAGGCCGACGACGAGGACGAGGAATTTAACAAGATGGAGATCAAGATGTCGGACGATATGCCGCTCAATGGGTCGCCATCGGCGACCACGACCACGGGTGGCCACAGTATCCTGGGCGACGTGCCGGCGTTCCAGAAGCTCTCCCAGCAAAAGCGCCGCCAGTACACGCTTGCCGCGATGGCCGCAGCGGCCTTCCTCTTTGTGCTCGTGGTTGTGCTCATCGTGGGCAAGAACGGCGACAGCGGCAAAAGCAACGGCGGCGCCAAGGACGACACGAGCACTTCTGACTGGAACGACTACCCGGCGAGTGTGCGCCAAATGGTGGACCGCGAGGTTGACCCGTGCCACGATTTTTACCAGTACGCGTGCGGCAAGTGGCTCGTGAACACGGACATTCCGGGCGACCGGACGGCCATTCTGGCGAGCTTTTCGACCATTCACGACCAGAACGAGCTCGTGCTCAAGGCGATCATGCAGGAAAACTTCCCCTATCTCAGTGAGCTCTACGGCTCGTGCATGAACACGACGCGCATTGACGCAGTTGGCGTCGAGCCGCTGCGAGGGTACCTCACGAAGATTGCCAATGTCAAGGACCGCGTCGAGCTCTTCCGTCTCGCCGGCGAACTCTCCAAGCTCGGACCCGACTTCTTGACGGGGCTCGGCGTGCAGGCCGACGCAAAAGACGCGACCGTGTACATGCTGTACGCGTCCCAAACGGGGCTCTCGCTGCCGAATCCGACATACTACTCAGACACCAAGAGATGGAGCAGTCTTGTGGGGCCGTACGAGGAGTTCATCACGACGGTGTTCACGCTCGCCGGCTTTAACGCGAGTGACGCCGCGGCGAACCGCAAGCTCATTATCGACTTTGAACAGCAGCTCGCAAAGCTCTTCGTCGACAAGGAGGAGCTCATGGATCCGCTCAAGACGTACAACCCAGTCAAGCTCGCAGACGCGATGGCATCGTACCCTCTGCTGATAGGGGCCTATCTAAATGGGACGAGTATCCTTAAAACGATCGCCCAGAACCCCAAGATCCCACCTGGCAAAGCCCAGGCCAGCCTTGTCAGCGTCAAGACGCCCACGTTCTTTGCTCAGGTCGAGAAGCTCGTGGCGGCGACGCCCGTGGCCACGCTGCGAGTGATGTTGGCGTATCATCTCCTGAGAGACGTTGCGCCGAACCTGTCGGAATCCTTTGTGGCTGCGGCCTTTGAGTTCTTTTCGAAACGAATTAACGGCCAAAAGCAGCGCTCGCCGCGCTGGAAAGTGTGTCTGCAGCGCGTCACGACGCACTTTCCGCGTCTCCTGGGTAAGTACTTCTTCATCAAAAAGTTTGACGGCGAGAGCGAGATGATAGCCAAGACCATGGTTGACAACATCGAAGCGTCCATGACTACGATGCTCCAGGACGCACCGTGGCTCGACAGCGACACGAAGCACGCTGCGCTCGAAAAGATGAAGATGATCGCCAACCTCATTGGCCACTCGGCCCAGGATGAACACTTTCCCTTTGTACTCTCGGAGGACGCGTACTGGGCCAACCTCGAGACCGTCAATCAGTACACGTTCAACCGGTCGGTGAGCCGCATTGCGACCACGGTGGATCGCGACGAGTGGTTCATGCCGGCGAGCGAAGTCAACGCCTACTACAGCGCCGAGACAAACCAGATCGTCTTCCCCGCGGGCATTCTGCAGGCGCCGTTTTTCGACAAGAAGGCCCACCCGTCGCAGAATTACGGCGGCATTGGCGCGGTCATTGGCCACGAAATCACCCACGGCTTTGATGACAGTGGGCGGTACTTTGATGGCAATGGCAACCTCGTCGACTGGTGGAATGACAAGACGGATAATGCCTTCCGAGAGCGAACCAAGTGCCTCGTCGACCAGTACTCGAACTTCCAGGTCGTCAGTGCGCTTGACGAGACGGCGGTGCTGGGTAATGTGAATGGTAATTTCACGGTCGGCGAAAACATTGCCGACAATGGCGGCGTCAAGGTCGCGTTCCAGGCGCTGAAGAGATACCTCTGGGACCGCGACGAAGCCGAGGAGTTGCGCGAGACAGCGTCGCTCTCGCGCGAGGCCGCCGAGAAGCTCTACTTTTTGTCCTTTGCCCAAGTGTTTTGTGCCAAGGCGACCGACGAGTCGATGGTGCGACGCCTGAATATCGACGCGCACGCCCCCGAGCGGTGGCGCGTGAATGGCGTCATGATGAACTCGCAGGACTTCAAGCGCGTCTACGACTGTCCCGCCGGCTCGCCCATGGCCCCGAAAGACACATGTGAAGTCTGGTGAGAAGACTCCGCGATCTCCGCAGTAGAGGCTAATGATTCTTAGACAGCTCTTCTTTCCTCATGCACTGATTGAACCAAGCGAGAATATAATTAAGAGAAACAATACGTATCGCCAGAGACGTCAATCGGTCGTCTACACGGGAAGAGAGGCGACGTCGTTGCTGTCCTGGGCATGCGAGTCAACGTCTTGCAGGAATGCAACACGCTCGTGGTCGTCTTTCGACTTGCTGTGGACGTCGTAGTGGGCTGGTAGACAGCGGTCAGCAAAATTGGTGAGGACGCCACGATCGAACGGGTTGCGGTACGTGCCGTCCGCGCCGCGCAGGTACTGGTACCGATGCGAGTTGATGATCTCATTGGTCGTCAAGTTCTTGGCCGTGAGATAAAGATGGAAGCCAAAGAGGTGGCCCACGGGCACGAGCAGCACGGCGCCATAGAGCATGAGGAGCACGAGCCACCACACGGGCCCGTGGGTGCGCCACTGCACGTACAGCACGTACTCTAGCAGCAGCAGATTGACCGTGAGCGTGCCGACAAAGCCCATGAAGTAGACATAGTTGTCGCGGCCGATGCAATTGTCCACGAACGGACAGCTACGAAAACCAAGCCACCAGGAATGAGCACACAAATGGTGAGGCACCAGCAAGAAAAGAAAACGTACTGGTGGTCAAACGTGTCGACGCAGCGCTTGCAGACGCGGCAGTGTTTGGCTCGCAGCGGCCGTTGGATGTGGCAGCTGTGGCACAGCGGTCGCTCCATTAGACAGAGACTGGTCGCATCACCGCCTTCCGTGACCAGCGCCTCGGTGACGCTCGTGTACTCCCGCTTGTAGGCTGCGTTCCTCCCCAAGTTCCCGGGGCTCGTGTTCTTCGTGAGGAAGAAAAGACTCCACGTGACGGCGTTCCAGAGCAAGTGGACCACGTATAGTGCGTATATCTCGGGCATGTAGGGCATGATCAGGCGCAGGTAGAGCACGATCATGGTCGGGACGTTGGCCAACACGAAGTAGTAGGGCGCGCGCGAGCTCTCCCACCACGAGAGCACGTTCCACTTGGCGCGGAATTGGCGGCGCGACAGGTACGCGGCCACGTGGTGGAAGCCCTTGGTCTGCGCGAGCTGCAGCGGCGTGCGGTCATGGGCGTCCAGCACTGTGAGATCGCTCTCGAGTTCTTCGACCAAGTACTGGACCGTGGCAAACTCGCCACGCATGGCTGCCAAATGGAGCGGTGTCTGGCCGTACCGGTCCTGCTTGTCCGTGGAGAGACCGAGGTACTGAAACACCGAGACGATCTCGGTCGCCCCTTTGTACGCGGCCCAGTGGATCGCACTGTCCTGGTCAATGTCGACGAGGTTGACGTCGGCGCCGTGCTTGACGCAGTACATGACGAGCAGCGGGAACCCATTCTGCGCGGCGATGAGTAGCGGCGTGCGGTGCTTGGTCACGTCGGCCGTGTTGATGTCGACGCCCAACTTCACAAATGCCTTGAGTGCTGCGAGGTTGCCTGTGGAGCACGCCCAGTGGATCGGGTGCAGTCGTACCGTGTCGTCGCTCGGCAAGTCCAACGGCGCGCCCAGCGACGCGGCATACTCCAGAAACTCGCCGCTGCCGCGCTGGGCGATCCAATGGGCGAGCGTGTGGCCCTGCGAGTCGCGCTGCTGCACCATATCAGCTACGGAGCTTCCATCCGATGCCTGCTCACTGACCAGCTCGCGGAATCTTCCGAGATTGTTGGTCTTGGCGCACTGGAAGAGCTCGTCCAACGGCGAGAGTTCCTGCGGCGGCGGCATCGCAATGGCTACCTGTGCATCTTGCGGTGCGTGATTGTGCGAGCAGTTGGGCCCGTGGGCGTGGCTGTGGCCGTGGGCATGGGTATCGCTGGTCTGCAGTGGCTTGATTGTGAGCCGCGGCGCCGCGACGTGCGGCGTGGCGCTTCCTTCCTGCGGCTGCGCCCCCATGGAGAAGAACAAGAAGACTACTGTGTGACTGCCCACAGGATTCCGCAGAAGCTGAGTTGGGTTACTCTTCGTAATCCGATTGGGTTACGTTGTAGAGTGTAACCTTGTCGACTTGACCATCACTCTTGCGTGGACTTGAGCTGCTGGACAGCGTTCGAGCAGTCACGGCAGCGAGGGCATCCGGGAAGGTCTGGCGAGATGGCGGGAGGCAAGCGCAAGCGCGTAGCAGCAGAGACGGCGGCAACCGCGACCGGCAAGCCCAAGGCGCCACAGCACAAGAAGGCGAAGCATTCCGTCGCGCAGAAATCAGGCGGAAAGACGCCCCAGCAGCCGCCCAAGACGAATGGGAATAATGCCTCGCCGCCAGCACCCGCCGCTAAGCCGCTCACGATTGTCGCCAACTCGAATTGGATCGCGATGAAGGAAAAGATCCAGAAAAAGGACCACAAGTATGCAGCGTCGACCGAGAAGAAGCGCGACCTCGATGTCAAGGCCAACAAGCAGAAGATTAAGGAGAACAAGCTCGCCAAGAAGAAGGAGCTCAAGACCGCCGAGTGGATCGACAACTCGCTCATCGTGGCGATGGATTGCGAAATGGTCGGCGTGGGTTTGTCTGGGAAGCAGAGCGTGCTCGCGCGATGCAGTATCGTCGACTATGACGGCCACGTGCTCTACGACAAGACCGTTCGGCCGGTTGAGAAAGTGACAGGTGAGACTGAACTGGCTGAGGCGCTGTATGTGTGCTTCTGTCTCACAGTGCTGATTTTCCTATGACAGACTTTCGCACCCACGTCAGTGGCATTCGTTCGCGCATGCTGAAGAATGCGATTCCGTTCGCGCAGGTTTGTCTTGTTCCGTTTGTCGTCACTGTTTCCTGTGGACCTCAGCTCATCATCCTTGCTCGTTGGCAGTGTTTGAAAGAAGTCGGCAAGCTTCTCAAGGACAAGATTATCGTTGGGCATGCACTGATGAATGATTTCAAGGCGCTCATGTTCACACCACCGAAGAACCTCATTCGCGATACCGCCAAGTACCGCCCCTACATGCGTCGCAAGATGAACGGCACGGTACGGGGTGTATCGGATCTGACCCCTGATGCCTGTTGATCGTCTGACCGGTAATGTGTGCGCTGTCTACCCTCAGAAATTGTACCCGAAATCGCTGAAGCATCTTGCCGACGAGTTTCTCAATCTCAGTATCCAGACGGGCGAGCACGACTCGGTACGACAGCAGTTGCTGTCTTTGGATCCATCCAACACCGACTGATATTGTACTTGTCAAATGCAGGTGGAGGATGCTCGTGCCACGCTCTCCCTTTATAAGCGGGAGCAGTTTGCGTGGGAGAAGTATCTGCGCACCAACAAAGTGGTCGGAAGCCTCGTGGGCATCGCCCCTCCATTGCCCAAGGAGACAAAGGCCGCCGACAATGACAACGCAGCGGCGGTCGCGGCCGCTCTCGGGGACGAAGGCAGCGACAGCGAAGACGAGTTTAGTGGCTTGTCGTCGACAGCAAAGGTGGTCGTCCCGGACTCGAACGAACTTGCCATCACGGAGTTTGCCGAGTAGAAATGTGGGATAAACCTGAAAAACGTCATAGAAATCTGTTTATGTCATTTATCCCTATGAAATCACGATTTGAACTCCTCCCATAGAATGAACATAAACGCTTTTTGAAAAATAACCTTATCAGACTCCCAATAAAACCTCAAAAACCCGGTTGTTGGAGCTGATTGAGCTCTTCAGTTGGTTGGAGCTCCACGCATTTCCCAAATCTTCTCCTAGGCGGCACCTCGATTGATATCTGTGTGGATCGGTTCCTCGTTGGCGCGCCCCGCGTACGCATGTACGCGAGCCCCTTTTACCAGCAGTCCACCTTCCCGCCGTTGCCTTGTGTAGCGGTGGAGTTTTCCAAGTGGTGATGCTGTTAAAGTGTGGGCTAATAGCATTCTCCATGCGGCTCGGCTCGTCCTTCCTCGTGCGCGCGGGCTGCTCGACTTGGCGGCGCAGTGCCCGCCTCTTGTGATTTCACGTCCAAGGGGATTAAAGCACTGTCGCTGCTGTCGGTGGCGCGTGTGCGCGGTGTTGTTGGAGTTGTCACGTGGGCTGGCGTCTCATCGCCTCGGCGATGGGCGGCATCCACAGGGCACGCTACTCCCGCACTGCAGAGGGGGTCGCATGGGACACATCCCTTTTGTCTACTTCTATGCATGATCTAGTGGTGCACATTAAACTTTCCATCCTCTGCGCGTTTGCTACCTTGCGAGTGATGATATACGCTGTGCACAAAGCGAACTCCATGTGTGAGCCCCTTCACGGGCGAGTCGTGAACAGCTCTGCTGTTCGGTCTCTTCTTGCCTGGCTTGCCGTTGAACATCCGATAATCTCCCCGTAGTTTCTGCGATTGTGTGAGTGACGTGTGTTACCGCAGGCCTCTAGTAAGCGGTTGGCCATGATGCCGTTGCATTGCTTCCGTCATGCCACCACGCGAAACGAATCGCTGTCCCAAGTCACTTGTGTTGTTCTAGATGATGACGCCGTTTCCAAGCATGACTGGGCCAGTTTATGCGGCGAAGAATAGATCATGCTTGGCTGGGGCCGACGACAAGGCATTCCGAGCGAACCCATGTCTCCTCCCTAGTACCCTGAGAGTGCTCAAGCATGTTCTGTTCATGCTGGCTGTCGCTGTGGACCTCGTGGGCAGGCACCGTCAGTATGGGAATGCACGAAGCATACCACTACGTAACTGGACCGCTGGTCCCCTTCAAAGAGGTCGTTCCATCCTGAAGCTGTGGAACCATGGTCAACAGTACATTCGTTTTAAAAGGTACTTTACAAGGTATTGTGGTTATCTCTCTTCCGGATAAGTTATCCGGATGCGTTTGAGAAGGTGAGCTCTCCCAATCATCACACTTCGAAGTCAATCTTTCCTCATTCCCGCATCCTCCACCTTCGACGACAATGGACGCCACCGCGGACGCGTCTCTGCGTGCTGCTCTGCTGCACTGGCGCCAGCACCACGTGCTCGCGCAGCTCGAAGTTGAGCCGGCGCTGCAGCAGCAGCTGCGCCACTTTGAGTCGTGGTACCCGGGCGGCATCGACAGCTACCTTCGCACGGCCACACGGCTCTGGCATGAGTCTTCCCCTGCGAACTCGCCCGGCTCACACCAGCAAGATAGCGAGGAAGAGAAAGAGAGCGATCCGTTCGCATCGTGGGTGCCGACGATCCCGCACGATGAGTACGGGCTGCTCTCGCTCGATGCATCCAAATTCCGCGAGCTCGAAACGCTCGGGCTCGAGCACGCCGCCCAGAGTGTGTTTGTCGTCGTCGCTGGCGGACTCGGCGAGCGACTCGGCTACAACGGCATCAAGCTGGCGCTGCCCGTTGAGACGGCCACGCGCATGAGCTATCTCCAGTTGTACATCGAGCACATTCAGGCGCTGGAGCACGCGACGAACTCAACGTCCAGGATTCCGCTCGCGATCATGACATCGGATGCGACCCACGTGGCGACGCAGCAGTTTCTCCTGGATCACGAGTACTTTGGCATGCCACCGACGCAGATCACTTTACTGAAGCAAGACACTGTGCCCTGTGTCGACGCCATCCTAGTCGGCGACGAGACAGTGCTGCACCTCGTGCTGGATGCTAAAGCCAATACCCTGGTGATGAAACCTCACGGCCACGGCGACGTTCACACGCTTCTCCACACGAGCGGCCTGGCCCACAAGTGGCTCCGCGACCACGATAAAAAGTACGTCCATTTCATCCAGGATACCAACGCACTTATCCTCCAGAGTACACTGCCGTTGCTGGCCGCGAGCGTGCTTCATAAGTGGAAGTGGGCCTTCACGGTCGTGCCGCGCAAGGCCAAGGACGCGTCCGGGGCGATCGTCCAGTTTACACACCCGCAGGACGCCAGCCACACGGCGCTGTTCAATGTCGAGTACCACGAACTCGACCAGTTCCTGCGGACACACGCGGGGGAAGCGTTCAAAGACGGCGACACGAACGACCCAAGCTCGGGCTTCTCCCCCTTCCCGGGCAATATCAACCACTTTGTTGCCGAGCTCGAGGCGTATGTACACGTGCTGGACGCGTCGCGAGGCAAGACACCCGAGATTTTCAACCCAAAATACCGCGCCGACGCGCCGGGGCTTTTCAAATCCCCCGCTCGCCTCGAGTGCATGATGCAAGACTTCCCTAAGCTACTGGTCTCTCCTCAGGCGGAGGGACATGGTGGTGTCGGCGCAAGCAGCATTGGCTTCTTGTCGTTTCCGGCGTCGCTCGTGTACTCGCCGTGCAAGAACGACACGGCCAGCGCCGCTGCTAAGGTTCAGTCAGACATTCCACCGCAGTGCGCGTGCTCGGCTGAGCACGACTGGTTTGCTCATACCAAGGCCAAGCTCCAGCAGGTTGGCGTCGCGTTCGAAGGTGCCGACCAGATCTTGGGGGCTCGATCGGACTGGCTCGGCATCCCCGTGCCGCCAAACGCGCGAGGGCCACTCGTTGTGCTGACGCCATCGTTTGCCGTCGGGCTCGACGCACTGGCGCAACGGTTCCCAGCGCCAGCGCAGATCAAGATCACGACTCGCTCGACACTGATTGTAGAAGGTGCCGGAGCGCGTGGCGTGACGTTCTTTTCTCTCCATTTGGATGGCGCACTGCGGATCACAGCCTGTGAAGGTGCGGTCGTTGACGTCCGTGGACTTGACGTGGAGAACGCTGGGTTTGAGTACACGGCCGTGGACACAAGCAATGGCTTGCCGGTCGCTGTGGATGCGATGCGTGGGTACGTGCTTCGTGCGCGCGAAGTCATGGAGCTCACATTCCGTGAGCCCGGTCGATACGTCGTCGAGAAGACCGGCAAAATCACCAAAGAGTAATGAAGCGTGACGCTGTTATCGATTCACTTTGATCAGTTTTGCAGAGAGATGTCAAATGCAGATTGTACATAAACAAGGCACCGAGGAAACAACGTTTCACTCGACAAGGTATTTACTCGTCATCCCACTGGCTCGCGAGTTGGTTCCGCGCCTTGGTACGGATGCCGTTGCTGCTCGGCTCTTCGACGTCGCTGAGGCTGCTGGCCTCGGACAGTGGCGTGATCGCGTGCACGTCGATGGAGATCGCGCCCGCGCGCGATGTGCTTGTGAGCCGTTCGTGGAGGTGCATCCCGCCGGTGCTGCTGCCAAGATCAACAAACCCACTACTACTCACAGGGGCACTTTTGGATTCAGACAGCAGACGATGGGTATCAAAGTCGCCACCCCCTCCAGGGAAAAGAACGGGCTCGTTCACACGTAGCAATTCTTTGAAGCGCCGTTCGCGAGCCGTCATGAGTGTTGAAATCCACTTTGGCACACGCGGCAGGCGCGTCATCGTGAGGTACGCCCCGCAAATGAGCACGTGCTCCAACACGAGGATGATTAGCATCCGCCACGAGATGTGGAGGCATCCGAAATTCGGCCCAAAGATGAAATCGTCAAGCGTCTTCCCCTGCTTCTTGAGCTGGTTCTCAATGTCGCGCACGCACGTGCCGTCGAAAAACTCGAGGGAACCCGTGGAAATGCAGATCAGCAGTACGTTGACGATCACGGCGACGTACGCGTACACTGTGAAAATGCCACGCCAGCCGCCAATGCCATTGGCCTTCCGTGGAATCGGTCGCTTGAGCGTCTTGCAGAGTCTGTAGCCGTCGGTGCGTCTCTTGAGCGAGTTGATCAAAAAGCACGCTGCGGGCATAGGCGGCCACAGGATGGAGAACATGACCGTGAAACCGTACTGCACCGTGAGCGCGTGGAAGTCGTTGTACGGATCGTATGTGTCTTGCTCGCTCTCGAACAGAATTTCCCGGGCCTTTTTGTTTAGCACTTCGACTTGAGCAGGCGTGTATTCCAAGTACCTCGCGTTCGACTTGTTGCCAAAGTGGGACGACGTCGTGCCTTCGTAATCCAGCGACCCGAGAATCTTCATGGAGCCGGCTTCAAGGACGCGCTTCTGCGCGCGCGCATCGGCCGCGGCACGCGCCGATTCGCGGCGGTTGCGGACGACAATCGGAGCGATCACTTGAAGCGCAATGTTGAGGCTCTGTGTGACGACAATCGGCGTGACAAACATGGCGCTGAGGTCGACGTGGTGGCGGTCAAAGGTAAAGTAGCCCACACACTGGATGCAGGTCGCGTCCTTGTCGCCGAGGGGACACACGATACACTGTCCGTGCTGGTCAACGTACGGGCCAAAGCAGCAGTTGAGGGCATCTCCGAAAAACGTGTGGTTCAGCGTGTTCATGAGGTAATCGCCGAACCCCGGGATCACGAACACGAACGCGAGCGAGAAGAACCACGTATAGTAGTTCAAAAAATCGAGCAGAAACAGCTTTCGGATGAGCGCCTTTTCGTACTGCTCTTCGGTGCGGTAGTTTTCCCAGTGTGTGAAGAGCGCGCCCATCTTGGTGACGACGATGTTCCACTGGATCACGTCCACGAAGATGCCAAACACCATGCCTTCGAGCAAAATCAAGAACCACTGCGTCGAGAAAATGTGGCTCTCCGGGTACTTGGCCTTGAGGATCTCATAGATCGTGACCCAAATGGCCACGAGCACGAGCATGATCACAGTCTGGAGCAGCATGAACAGCGCGACGCACATATACTTGGGTAGTCGACGCCATGCCGGGTAGACCGTCTCGAGCTCCCCCGTGAGCGAGTTCACGCGCTGCTCGCCAAAGAAGAGTTTGTTGGGGTACTCGATCTGCTTGACATCGAGCTTCTTGTTCCAGTCGTACTGCATCGCTGCATTCTTGCGGTCCCACGACTTGAGAAAGGAAAACGACCACACGACCGAGACCCCAAAGCCCCAAAACGGGAGAAGTTTCATGTAGATCTCCATGGGAATCAGCCCACGCAGAATCTGCATGAGAATGCCGAGCAGTGCGATGGGCACGAGCGACTTGTTGTAGTAATTGATGAACGCGAAGTAGTACGCGACCTTTTCGCCAAAGTTGTGGCGCAGCGACTTGAGCACTTTGCGTTCATCTTTCTCTGACGGCTTCCATCGCCACGACGCGACCCACTTCGTAATAAGCTGATTCGTGAGGTGCTTGTCGTGCATGGGGAACATGTCGTGGATCCACGGATCTGTGAGCGAGATCTTGGCGCGCTGCTCAATGATATAGTCAACAATCTGGACCCGCTCGGCAGGCGTCGGCGGTGCCCTGCGGTCCACGAGATCTTGCTCAAGGTCGACAATTGAGCCATGTTCCATCCACAGGTTGTCGCGGAAGTGGGTCACGTACGCGTTCACGATCTCGTCGGTCGCGCGGACCAGCAAAATGAAATACTCGGAATTCATCTCGTCCTTGGCGTGGCCGCCGTCAATGATATCGACAAATAGGCCCTGGCCGCAGAGCTGGTCAACGATGCGGCGGTGTTCGTCTTCGCTTTCTTGGAGTGTCGGTTCATTGCTCTTGCAAAGTCGACGGAAGCCGCCGGGCTTTTCACGAGACTGCGATCCGCCTTCGTTTCCGGCCCCCGCGTGGTCACTGCAGCAACCGCAAAGAAGACTTGCAACTGCAGACGGGATTCTGGCGCAGCGGTTCGCAATGACTGCGAAATCGTAGACTGGCAGGCGGCCGCTCTGGATCTCGTCCGGCTTGAGGTAGCGAAACTTGCCGGGTGTGGCAATTTTTTCCGGTAGCGTATAACTGGACGGTCGAGTCCCCGAGGACACAGCAGTGACGGTAGTGCCCTGCCGCTTGCCAGCCACAGTCGTGGCCAAGAGTGCGGACGCCGTGCGGCGGCGACTCGCGGCCGTGGCGGTGGATCGTGGCGAGTCGTCCGCATCGTCGGACCCTAAAGGGGGAGCCACAAGACAAGTCGTCGAGTTAACTTCCGAGAGCGACGCAAGCGCCGTCATTGGACCACTATTCGTCTCGTCGTCGTCCAGCGGCAGCCCCAAGTACGGACGCGACCGCGGAGGAGGCGCGCCGCTGGCTGCACGACTACTAGCAGTACTAGAGCTCCTACCTCCTCCGCCGGCACCGGTGGCCGCCGCGCTTGACTTGCGCTTGGTAGTCGTTGTTGTGGAAGAGGTCGCCGAGGTGGCCGACGTGGAGAGTCGCGAGCGACTCGTGGACCGCTTCTTGGGTTTCTTGGCCGCCGCCGAGCCGCTGCCGCTGCCGCTGAGCCGCGTGGAATCGCTCGAGAGGCGGTCGACGCTGTCGTCGTCCGCTGCGTCTTCTTCGTCGCCCAGCGAGCGCCGTGGGGCGGCGCCGTCGTCCTCGTCCATCATGCGCATACTCATTTCTTTCCTTTTTCCTCCTCCCCGTGGGTTCGTTCTCTCTTGCAGTTGTGGGATCCTCGGGATGAGTCGGGAGCACTAAGTACGGATTGGGAAATGGCATGATTAAAGAACGTACTTATCCCAGTATATAGAATTATGGAGGATGTATCCCATAGTAAATTGTTTTGGGTGGTAGTCGGTTGTCGGGTAAATCAATATATAGAGGTTCTGATATGAGACTGATTTTCGTCCACTCTATGACTGCCGTTACTCGACAGGGAAGAATGCCTGCTCCACTTCATGCAGGTTCTTGAGCGCGTCTTCTCGGCCCATGTGGAAGAGCTGCACAGCCCAGTCGACGTCTGTGGTGACGAGAACCCACGAAGGCGAGATCCAGCGCCACTTCCAGATCTGGAACACTTTGTGGGCGTGGTCCGGGTGCATGAGCGGCGTGTTATTGGAGAGTCCGCCATCGACGAACCGCTTGCCGCGGTAGTGCGAGAAGAGCGATGTCGTGTACAAGGGAATGTGGGAGGATGTGAGCATGCCGTCAACCATGTCTTCGTTGCTCTCAAACGTGGTCACGAGGTGGTTGCGGAGGTTCGGAAACTGGGATAATCAGACAGAGAGATAACTGGTCAGACGAGAAGCTCCTTGACCACACACAATGCAGACGTACCTCGGTGATCGAAAAGCAGAGCTTCTGGTTCACTTTCTTGTACGCATCCGGTGGGAGCATAGTGAGCGTATTCTGCTTGACCATGGGGATCCATCTGAAGACAGGAGTTAGTATAGGCTCCCGTAGTGATTCGGTTGGAGAATGGATGGCGTGTACGCACTTGCCAAGGCCTGCGTACGACGTTTGTGCGGCCTCTTCGATCAACGGGACGTTCTCTTTGAAGAAGAACTCCTTCACGTCAATACCGAGGGCGAGGATGGTCGCCGGGAAGCAGCCCGCCGAGACGCCCGAGAAAATCACGTCTTCCAGATCATACTCCTCCTAGGCACAAACCGAACCGTCAGGGCCTCTTTGAAAACCACCAGCAAGGTCCACACATCGTACCTGCAAGACAGACGCCACGCCGAGAAAGTAGTTGTACATGCCACCGCAGCCGCCAAAGCCGATCTGGGCAATGTCGTGGTGCATCGTGAGTTTCTTGCGCGGCTTGTCGCGGCTCGGACGATGCGTGAGATGCCACGGCAGCATCGCGCGTGGCGGCCCGTGCACGGGGCTCACGCACATCTCCTTCGCGCTGCCATCAGAGGCGTCGCTGCGCTTGCGGCGCTTTTCGTCCAACAGCTCCGCCTCGCGGTCGTCCGTGCGCCAGAGTGTATCCATGGTTCAATCGCTACAGGCGCCGAGATCTACGTCGCGAGGGTGCCGCGGAGAGACCCTCCTGCTGATGAGTCGGCGGTCACGACTCGCGAGGTCCAAGCGGTGAACTTTGGAAGGGACGCACGGCGCGTCGGCCTTGTCAAACTCTCCGACAGATGGTTCCGCCCGATGAGCTGAAGTTACGGTGCAAAATTCATTTTATACGAGGTATCGATTTATAGAGTTCTTCCGACACGCCTTCCCGTTTGACATGAAGACAACAACACAGTTTACCACGTAACGTTACCCTAGATAATGTATACTATTGTGAAACTGAATATTTTGTACTGAGGTCATCCCTTTAAAAAAGACTTTATCCTCTCTCAAAAATGCATCGAATCTAAATTTGCTATATTTCAGCGATGGACGAGATGCAGAGAGTACGGTCGAAGGCAAGAGAGTTCGATCCGGTCTTGCGAAAGCTACCAGTGCAACGGGCTGATCGTCATGCGTCAAAGCCTCTATAGCAATTGCTGCCGCGATGGCAATGTAGATCGGTCGCGATCCGATCGCAATCACGCTGTATCCATGAACCCGTGTGTATATGGGTTGCGGTGGCTGTGAGATCGTCCCATCGTTCAGTACCGTAACTTTCAGCATGCTCGTCAACATCGGAATGCGCCCCGACGGACGCAAATCTAGATTCTTATGGTCGAGCGTCTGATAAGTGGACATTTATTGAGTGAGTGCATGGATACTGTACAGTCCCCTGTAAACGCGCGTGACCGACTACATATTACCACGCAAGGGAAACGTTAAGTCGCTCACAAAGAAAAGGATCGACCGAGATTCGCAATCGTTGCCGATGGGTCACAGTAGACCTCATCCATGTTCTTTCCAACAACTCGGGCCTTCCCTAGGAGCATTGCTGCTTTCTCCGCACCGGGCTGTATAGTGCGCGTACCCATCGCTTCGTTGAAGCAACGGACATGCGCATGATGACCGTCCCGGCGACTGAGACCGCCGCTGTTCACGTGCTATAATAGAAATCTTTCTTGCAGCGTCGCTTCGTCGCCCCCGAGCATGCACTGACTTGTTCGACAACAGCATCATCACTGTCTGGATGTCCAAAAGGAGAAGCGTTTCATGCGCACCATCCGCCCTTCATCATGGGCTGTCTCCTCCAGGTCACGTTGAAGCCATCACTTTGGTGATGAGATCTGGGCTCATTTCGACCAATCCGATCATTGTATTTCATTAGCATAACAGAACTGAGCTCTGCATTTTCAACCAATCATTGATAGGAACTATGGAACTGCTGAGTAGGTCATCTCTCTATTTCATAAATTTACCGTGTATATACAGCGCGTTCGCCCACCCTTTCCTTTCTCTATGAATCTGAGTCCCATTCTCCATTGCAGCCCTAGCCCTTGCACCAGAGCCACAAGACACGATTTTTTTCCCAGAATAAAAGCAGCCATTGATCGGTTTAGACGGGGTTTTGTAGCCACCGACGTAATCACCGGGTGGTGACAGGACCGGTGTAATGGATCGGACAATCGCTTTGGACAGGGATTTGTGTGTGAGAGACGAGCGGCTCTCTCCCTCGTTCTCTCCACCGACTGACTGAGATGTGGTGTTGTGTGAGAACACCTTCAGTGGCGTCCAGACCAGCAAGCGCAGGCAAGAGCCCAAGTCTCCGCATTGGATCTCTCCCGCCCCTCGCTCACGCCACGACACGCCACGCATAACTCAATTCGCCCCCTCTTCTTTACCCCACGAGTCCCTCATGACGGTCAACTCTCCCGCGAACTCGCCGTCGGCGCGCACGAGCCGCCTCGACGAGTGGCAGGCCGGGCAGAACCAACAGCGAGGCGACAACAGTGCTCGGAGCCGCTCGCCCGTGGGGGACGTCAAGCGGTCGCGCTCGGTCACGCCACCGCGCTCGGGTGCCGAGAGCGACGGCGAAGACGAGGAGTTCTACTTTAACGATAACGACAGCACGTGCAGCGGCAGTGAAGAGCCGGCGGGTACGCAGGCCGGCAAGGGCACGTGGACGACAGAGGAACACAAGCGGTTTCTCGAAGCCATCAAGATTTACGTGAACGGACCCTGGAAGCTCGTGGCCGAGTACGTCGGCACGCGCACTGTGCGTCAGACCATGACCCACGCACAAAAGTACCGCCAGAAGGCCGCGCGTCGCATTCGTGGGTTGAGAACCAAGCAGGCCATTATGCGAATGCACCAGGGCCACGAAGTGAGCGAAGAGTCGATGGTACAGGAACAGATCCGGACGATGCTGGGCCAGTCGCGCCACGCATACTTGCCGCCGGAGCTCTGCGCGCAGCTGAATTATTCGCCGAGTGCGAGTCCCGTGGGAAGCCCCGTGGGAAGTCCCGTGATGCCCCGCAGCCCCATGATGCATCACGGAGGCGGATCGATTCCGGGAAGCCCGGTGCTACATCACAGCCCCGCGGCGAGCCCGTTTATGCCCAGCAGCCCTGTATCGAGTCCGTATATGCCGAACAGCCCCGTGCTGTACCAAAACAACTCGATGCTGCCGTCCCTTACGTTGGAAGACCACGCGCTGCATGCGGAGGCCCTAGCGGCGCCCTTGTCGATCACAATCCGCCCGTCGTCCATGGTGACGTCGGATCCCATGGCGATTTACGCACCGGCGTCCCCCCACTCGGCGTACGCAGGCTCTCCGGCCAGATCGCCCGTGTCGTCCTTGACAGCGCGAATGGACGGGTTCGACCTGGACGTCATTGAAGACAACGGCCAGGGACCATCGCTACAGGAGTGCGAGATGCTCATGGACGTGCTGTTTGACAACCAACCAAGCGACCAGTCGGGTAGTGTGCCCAAGCAAGAACCGGGAATCGACTCGACGGTGCGGACGCCGGGGGCACCGTTCGACATTGATATTTAACCCAACCGATAGCTCGCACACACAGAGGTTGACCACCCGCGTAGCAGTACACGCATTGCATTGCACAACGTCGCCAATGAGATCGCTAGTAGTAGTTCGTTCGTCAAGTCTGGTTTTGTTGCTTGTGGCTACCCTTCGTCTGCACGTGCTTCCTTCGGCATGCGCCTTGGCGACCAGTCTGGAGATTTCTGTTTTGATCGGTACACTCGCGTTTCGTTGGAAACCCCTTCACTCTAGCGATCCCGTCTGAGTCATGACAACAGGCAGACGGAGAAGTTCCTCACGCTCAGGAGATATGATAGACGTCGGCAGCAACAACGACAGAGTTTTCAGCACTCGTGCGGCATGGTGCGGCAGATACAGTATCCACAAGCTCCCTGATTTCTGATTTCTCACATTTGTTGCAGTAATCTCACAATTGCTGTTGTAACCTCACATTTGCTGTGGACACTGGGCGATACACACCGCAACAACCAGTGTGAGGTTAAAACAACATATATGAGGTTAATACAGCAAATGTGAAGTTACTATTCGTGGAGGTTCAGTCATCAAGTCCTGCGTCACATTGGTTTCGCTTGCGAACAGTCGCCAAATACTAGTAACGGACTGAAACGAGAGAAGCCCCCATTCTAGAAGACAAGGGAGAGCAACAAGATGGGCTTGCTGGGCAAGGTCTTTGGACTTGAGAAGAAGGGCAAGATTTCTCTGACGGTGGACAAACCGTCGTATATTGCTGGGGAGCTTGTCGTCGGCTCGATCAACATCACGGTCCTTGAGCCCATCGAGTGCGAAGGTAATGACTCCTCGGGACCGATAGCTTCCAGTCGGACTACGTGAAGTCCGGAGGCCTGATCCGAATGAGTGTAATCTCTGTAGCTGTTGTGTTGAAGGCCACGGGGAAAGAAAAGGTGAAATGGGCGGAACAGAGAACTGAGACAGACGGCGATGGCCATTCGCGTCAAACGACGCACCATCACAGCAAGGAACACGAGTTCTTCAAACAAAAGGTACACCAGTTCGGCGCCTTTTATGCATGCATACTGTACAGGCATGACCTCTTGACACGCTCCTTCTCAGATGGTGATCTGCTCGATCCCAAACACGTACATGCCCGGCACCTACACGTACCCGTTCGAGTACCAGCTACCACCGGATCTCCCGGGCGTGTTTGAAATTGAAGACTACTCGGGAGGTCTCGTGCGCGACATCACCTGTCGCATCAGCTACAAGCTCAAGGCCACGCTTGACGTGAACGGCTTCTTCGCCAAAGACCTCAAGGCCAATAATCATTTGACTGTTCACGAGCAACTCACTCAGACCATCCAACCGGGCCACGATTCGACCTCGCAGAGCGTCAACTTCCTGTGCTGCTTCAACAAGGGCACGTGCCATCTCGACGTCGCGATGGACAAGAACGTCTACCTCGCTGGTGAGACGGCCCAAGTCTATTGCAAGATCAATAACGGCTCACAGGTCGACATCACCAACATGCGCTGCAAGCTCGTGCAGGCCATCAACTTCAAGGCCCACGGCCACAACGAGACGTTCACGCGCGAGTTGTGTCGGCAGACGTTCCCCGGTGTACCCGCCGGTGCGGTGATGGAGCAGCCGCAACCGCTACCACTCGTGCCCAACGTACACGAGAAGGCGATCATCAATCCGTCCACGTCGGGGCGGCTCATCACGTGCTCGTACCACGTGGACGTCGAGTGCAACATCCCGTGGTGTCCGGACGTGCGCCTGAGGTTGCCGCTCACGGTCATTGCGCCCATGCTGGTCATGGCGCCAATCCCAGCGATGCCGTTCCCCGAGCCAATGTGATTCGAAAGCAAATGGCACTCTTGATACTTTCGGCATGATCTGCACAATTGATCGCGTGGGTTCACACGTCAACGAATCCACAGGTACCCCTACCCTACAATGTACCCAATCGAAATACCAGAACTAGGTCACTCTAAGAGGACTGCGTTATGAAGTCGATATGATAACATACCCTTGATTATAGTAAGGCAGACAAATTCAACCTTTTACTGATACAAATTCTATCGATTAACAAAGGGCAGAGCGGATGAGATGGGTTGGTCGTTGCGTTGAGAGTGAGAGAGATGATCACGCTTGTCCTTGGCGCCATGGTGCACGCATTCTCGAAGCATCGACAGCATCCACTCCTCCCTTCTTCCTCCATCTTCTCCCCTCTGGGCCTCTGCCCACTTGCCATCACTTTCAAAGAAGATCACTAATCGCCAAAGCAAGAAATCAAGTATGGGCAAGCAGGGCAAGGAGTTTGGCATCGGCAAGAAGGGCTCGCTCTCGATCGCGCTCGAGAAACCGTCGTACGTGGCTGGAGAGATCGTGCGCGGCACCATCTACGCGACCATCCACGAGCCCATCCAATGCGATGGTGCGTCTGCATCTGTAGTCAGCATCATCACGTACTAGCTGTTCTAATATGTCTTCTCCAGCACTGGTGCTCAAGGCCACGGGCAAGGAAAAAGTCAAGTGGACCGAACAAGATGGCGACGAGTCCCACGACGAAGACCGTGAGCACGAGTTCTTTAAGCAGAAGATCGTGATCTCGTCGTTTCCCGCCGTGTACAACCCGGGCACGTACTCGTACCCGTTCGAGTACGCGCTGCCGCCGTCGCTGCCTGGTGCGTTCCACATGGAGCGGTACTCGTCGCTGTTTGTGGAAAACTTGGAGGCGACGATCAAATACAAGTTCAAGGCCACACTGGACGTTGGCGGGTTCCTCGCCAAGGACCTCAAGACCACCACGTCGATCGTCGTCCACGAGCAGCTCACACAGACGATCCAGCCGAGCCATGACTCGACGACGCAGAACGTCAACTTTCTCTGCTGCTTCAACAAGGGCTCGTGCGATCTCGCCGTGTCCATGGACAAGAACGTCTATTTCCCAGGAGAGACGGCCCAGATCATGTGCCAGATCAACAACCGATCCCAGGTCGACATCTCGGCCATGCGCTGCCGCCTGTACCAAGATATTACCGTGACGCTTCGCCATGGCCCGGAAACGTTCAAGCGTGAGATCGCGCGCCTAGAGTTCCCGGGAGTCACTGCTGGAACGAGTGTGTCGCAACCACAGCCGCTGCCGCTTGTGCCCAACGTCGAGGGCTTTGTGACGCCGTCGACACATGGCATGATTGTGCGCTGTGACTACCGCGTCGAGATCGAGTGCGACATCCCATGGTGCCCCGATGTCGAGCTCCACATGCCGCTGACCATTATCGCGCCCGTGCTGCCCAGTCCGGCGTATGCGCCGCCGCCCACGGCTGGGTACGTGGACCCATCGGCCAGCGGGTACACCACGCAGGGGTATGTGCAGCACACGTGAAGTGAGACAGAGTGAAAGCAAGTTTCACGATGAATTCCTACGAGGGTAAAACCCGCGCGATGCTGGAGTTTCTGTGGACTGGCCTGATGTATTAGCTCAGAGAGCAATCACGTTCGAGAACATTGGTTAAAGTATGATGGGACACCAAAAGCTGCATTATGGATATCTAAATTCGTCGGCTCACCAACGCAGTCAGAATTATGGAGGCGCCTCGTCATCCGTGTCGACGACCGCCTCAGTAAGACGTGAACCCTGCCTGCGACCGTGTCAATCACGAACTGTAGTTAGCGTCTCATTTGTTACAATCAGTGAGACGTCTGGATACTCACTATCAAAACGAGCCTCTTACGAAGAGGGGGCGTCCTTCTTGACGCCGCCACGGATCGACTTCGACCCCATTTTGCTCGGTGATACAGGCAACCGTAGACATCATCGCTATCGTCCCAAACACGAAGTCTTACTCCAAGTGTGGTACATCGGCGCAGAAGTGTTGATATGTTGATAACACTAGCGTGACTTGACTGGATTCAAGCCAGTCCGTTGCATGAAGTACCGTGGGTATCGATGCCATTCGAGTACACCCCTGATTTGGTCTTGATTCCCACCAGACGCCCACCCTCTCAGCCACCGAAAATCCATCGTGCTTTGATCCGCTGGACTCGAAAGCCGAACGCCGATCCCATTGATGGCATAGCAGCAGCGCTCGCGGGCGGATCCGACAGGCAGCGTTTTTCTTGTTGAAGTTGAGCCTTTGGCTCAGCTCCTGAATCTGACTAAATGCAACAGGTGCACACCACATCAGGCCACAGTCTCTGAGGGCAGCAAACAGTGCAGTAGTGCATAGTACTACATGCAAGGAGCCTCGTGCCGTCGTGATAGAAAGCAGTCCTTCGCTCATCTCCGTGCGCTTACGCGCGAGGGACACTTCATGCCTCCGATCGAATCAGACCGCGGATCTTTGCTTCGTCGTGAAGTGTATACAAGGGGAGCTCAGCTGCCCAGCGCAGAGAAGGAACTGGCTGCTGGATCACACTCTCGAGAGCCCAAGAGTTGGTATGAGGTCTGGATGCACTACCGAGCCTATTGAAGTCGCAGAAAGATGGCTCATGAGAATGCAACGTGGAGGAGTGTCCTCCGGCCAAACAGTCACTCGCTGAACTTATCATCCTTGTCAACCTTTGACGGTCGAATCTGCCCCAAAATGCAAGAGACAAGTCAGTTATCTATTGCCACAGTACCAGGACACTCGATATCGGGATATAAAGTAAACACTAATTAGCGGTAATCATTTTAGACAGGTTTTGAGACCCTCTTTTGCAACAGCCATCCACCTGTCCCGTGATATTCTCCGGCCTCATTCCTCCCATCGCGGACACAAACGCCAAGCAAGCCTGCGTCCAGAAAGAAGAGCCGAGCGCAGCGCTCCTCCTCTCCACTTCCTTTGCCTCAGAACGCGTCTCCCCCGTGCCATCATTCGTCCTCTTCACACTCTCTCTGGACGCTCGCTCTGGACGCGATGGCGCTCGTCCGGGACGAGGGGCCGGGCGTGATCCAGATCGCGCTGCAGCGGTCGTCCTACGTCGCCGGCGAAGTCGTCCACGGCACCATCAGTCTCTGCGTCTACGTGCCAGTCATCGCGCAATGTAAGTAAATTGGCGGTGTCTCTATACTCTCTCAGTGGGGATTGGCACAGTGGATTAACGAGCGACATCCCAGCACTCTCGGTCAAGCTGCTAGGCGTGGAGAAGATCAAGTGGACTGACAAGGCGCCGTCCGGTCGCGGCCAGCCGGCGCCGACGCCGCAGCAGGCGCACCATCCGCGGTTCCGACAAGTGCTCAGCATACTCACGACACCCGAGGTCTTGAATATCGGACTCTACACATACCCGTTCTCGTTCGAGCTGCCGTCGGCGCTGCCCGGCGTGTTCACCATGAAGACCTCAGCGAGCGACGCCGACGGCGTCTACGCCGGCATGATCCGGTACACGATCGACGCCATTTTAGACATTTCTGGAAGTGAGACCGACCAGGACACGATCATGAGCCGCGACGTTCTTGTGGTGCACGAAAAGTTCATGGGCAAGCCACGCGTGCGCCACGAGTCGACCAAGCAGACCATTCGGTTTGGGTTGTTCAGCAAAGGCGAGTGCCACGTTGGCGCGTCGATCGCACGCGACGTCTATTACCCGGGCCAGACCGTCCACGTGAAATGGGAAATGTCGACGCCCGACGGTAACAACACGATCGCGGTCAAGGAGCTCCACTCGCGGCTCCTCCAAGTGCTGAATATCACGCTGGGGTTCCAGAGCAAGCGCATTTGCTCGCGGTACATCACCAAAACGTACTCCAAGGGACTCCCGCCAGCCAAGAATATCGTCCACTACCAGCCACTGCCGCTCGTCTCAGCGAGCGATGGGTTTGTGAGCCCCACAACGACGACGGGATCGAACCTCATGTGCCGGTACTTGCTCGAGCTCGAGTGTAAACTGGACGGCGCGCGCGAAAACATTGTGATGCGGATACCCATCAAGATTATCGGTCACTGCGTCCAGTGTCCTGGCCTAGTGGTCACGGAGCAGGCCAGCGATGACGGGCTCATGATGGCGCTACGGTCCAGCTCGTTATTGAGTCGATGAAGAACAGCGCGCGGGGAAGACGAATGTGGACCGTACGTTGAACTGTTGTGGATAATAATTTACTGATACCATTTTTAGTAGATATGGTTCGTGATAATACAATATAATACAGTATCACGAGAACGTCGTCGTTCGCCGCCCGCCACAGCGTCGTGATCTACAAGCAACGAAAATGGGACGGGGCAAGTCATGAGACTGGAGTGGGATGGTCAGGAAGCCGTTGGCAAGCATCACTCGCGCCGAGAGAGGAGTTGCTGCATCGCCTGAGCTGACATTGGAATACGAGTCGCCCTTCTGCGCCAGCAAGAGGGTGATCTTAGCGACATGCAGTCGGGATTACCGTTTGTGGGGTGAACAGCTTGTGCCTTTGTTAGGTAGAGTGGCCTCAACTCTACAGGCCTCGAAAGCAGCACGGCACACCAATTGCTCCTGTACCGCATGGAGGGAGTCATAATCACGGCATGATCTCGAGTCCATCAAGCAGTACGATGCCCACAATGCCCAGACACCAATTCGGTAGAAGGCGTGCCGACTGTATCTTCTGGGAACGCCTGTGGAAGGAGCTCCAGCGACAAAAATATCACCTTTGGACACCCACCACGCGACCCAACGAACTCAGCCTACGGATGGATACCATCCCGAGCAAGTTCTGAACCGACCAAGAGATTATCCGGTTGCCAAAACCCATGCCACAAACACCAGCGCCATGCACCAAGCCCTCCAAGCAGCCTGGCGGTTCTAAGCTCGCGCCACTCTCCACACAAGCCCTCGCCTATCTCGGTGGATGCCTTTCGGCCAAGTTCGCGGATCTACGTTGGCGGTGCGCGAAGGAGCCACCGAGATACTCCGAAATGGCGATCCTGAGTGTGCGGTGGAACCAGCGCGGGCAAGGAACCACGACGGATCACATGTACGTGTTGTACGTCGGCAGTGGATCGCGCGGCAACCCAGGACAGAGAGGAAGCGGGTCCGTCATTGTCCGCACGAACAAGGCAGCTAGCACGGCGTCAATCATTTGGTCTGCAGCTATGTCATCGGCGAGCCCGACCACTACCAACAACAAGCGGAATAATACGTCGGAGTGCTCGAAGTTCTCGTGGCCGCACATGCGAATCGATGGTCCCCGTGGACGAAGAACGCGCGGGTTTCCGGCCCAATACATGCCAGGAAGACAAGGACTCTCTGCTTACGTATGGAGAATTATGCAACGAATACTTCTGCTTGAAGTCCTCGTCTGGGCATCAAACGTCGACAAGCTCGTGTGAAGTATAGATTTATCGCATTACGACACAGGCTCCAACTTGAGCTCCCCCGCTCAGCTCAACTGAAGTTGACTCAGCTATCCAGTCGTTGGATATATCAGGATACTAATCACGAAGTCTAGCACAATTTTAGTTGAGCGGTTACGTTGCTCGCGTCCTTCCGAGTGAGGTTGTGTGTGTTGTGTAGATGTTTTAGGTTTTTCGCCGGATTGATTCGTGTCGTAGCACCAAAACAAGGTGGATAGTTTCATTTTGTCATATGAAGTGAGACTTTGGGTATACCTTGTTTTGCCAAGTCCTGATATACTTCAGTCCCAAATATATCACATCGACTCGCTGGTGAATGTCACGCAGGAATACTCTACACTGCGCACACGCTATCTACAGTACTACATCTCACCCACCCCACTCGCGAGACCAGCAGAAGAAGCAGATCTCACTTTTCAGTTTCGCGTCCCGCAATCAACACCAACCCCCATCAACCGAATCCACACTAATGGCCATCGTCAAGGCGCTCGGTCTCGACACCAAGGGCACGATCTCCGTGGATCTCGGCAACACCTGGTACTTCTCGGGTGAAATTGTCACCGGCACCATCTGCGTGACGGTGAACGAGCCTCTCGAGTGTGACGGTAATGATTTTCACCTTGACTACTTCCCTTGCCACTTCCCTCGCCACAGGGGCCTCACTAGGGACCTATCCCGTTCTAACGGACTCGTTCTGTATAGCTCTGGTGATCAAAGCATCGGGCACTGAGCACTTGTTGGGTGCTGCTGTCCAGAACTGCGAAGGGGAATACAAAAGGTACAGAAAGGTTGTCAAAATCTTCTCCAAGGAGGTAACACATCGCGATTCATATACTCGGAGCAGACCAACCCACGTATAACTAACACTTCATCGCCGGTGTCCAGGTCACAGCTACCAAGTTCACGGAAGAGGTCCAACCTGGCACCTACTCGTACCCATTCGAGTTGCAGCTCCCGGACAAACTTCCGGGCATCTTCACTCTCCAGGATTATGGATCAGGCTGTACCCGGCACGTCCAAGCCAGCATTTCGTACTCGCTGGAAGCGAAACTCGGCGTCAGTGGGTTCCTCTCACGAAATGTCTCGACCGAGATCCCTCTGGTCATCTACGAGCCAGTACCTGCCGTGCTCCCTCCCAGCGAAGCTTCCATCACCAAAACCATCCGTCATCTCGCTATCATTAGCAAGGGCAGCTGTAGCCTCGCAGTCAAGCTTGACACCAGCGTGTACCACGTGGGCGACACGATCCGCGTCCAGTGTAACGTTCAGAACGACTCAGAAATTGAGATCCGTGCAATTCGCTGCAAACTCAAGCAGGACGTGGCGACGAAGGGGAATTTGTTCGCGCGCCCACTCAAGCAGACGATCGTCGCGTTCAACTATGCTGGTGTCGCGGCCGGTCAGACCGCCTCCAACATATTTGACATCGAGCTCCCGGAGCTTTCGTCGACGTCGTCATGCGGCAGGATGCTCACGTGTACGTACCGCCTCAAGGTCGAGTGCGACGTGCCCATGTGCCCGGATTTGGTGTTGTACCTGCCCGTGACGATTGTCGAGTCAGATGAGGAAGACGAGCCAGTGGAGAAAGAGGAGAACAACGAGCAGGATACGTCTGAGGGGGAGGAGTTCAACTCCAACTCCGACCCCGACTCTGAGTCCGAGAAGAAGTGATCAAGCAGTCACGCAGGTTCTCCTGCCATGACTGCTCAAGGCAGCGGACTGGAGACCACCGTGAATCTTTGTATATGTAGATTACGATAGGACCAGATTTGGGGTAGACTTATACTTCTACTACGTAGTAGTAAATCCAAAACTCCAAACTCCAGTCGAGCAGGTATGTGATATTGTAGAGTGCCCTGTAGAACTCCAAAATAACGTTCAATGGTATTCACTTCATCATCATCGATACTGTAAAATCCCAATCACAGTAATGCAGCACGCACGGCGAGCTTCCTATTTGGGATTTGGCGTCATCCACTCGCCAACCGACTCCAGGTCAGATAACTTTACCAGTAGTCTCTATATTTGCCAAATGCCATTATGGGATAGGAGTGCAGTATCCCTGAGGGGTCGCCCACAGTGAATCCACAGTGAGAAATGGCGGTCGTGACAGCGCTCGCAGCCGTGGGCTGGCGCGTGCGCGTGTTCTGGGAGGGTGATGACGAGTGGTTCGAGGGCACCATCACCAAATACGTACCAGAGGATGGGTATTTTGTCGAGTACGACGACGGCGAGCAACAGTGGGAGACCGAGGACCCGGCACGGATCCAGTTTCTCTCCCGATCCGACGAGACCACGCAGCTGATATTGAATGCCGAGGCAGCACATGCCGATGCCAGCGAACGCGAGGATGAGGCGCAAGGGAACAAGTGGTCAGCGCAGCCACCACCGTCGACGACTGGGTACGAGGATGACGATGCGTACGCGCAAGAAGAAGAGGAATATGAAGCCGACCACGACCATGATGAAGCCGACGAGGAAGACGACGTGAGCAAATCTGGCAGGGCGGCTGGCTGTTCTGTGCCCCAAGACGAAGCAGAAGACGACGAAGCCAGCGATGACAAGCCGTCACCGCAAGCGGCTGCACCGACGCGCACGCTGCGCGATCCGACCAAGTTTCTCAAGAGCGGCGTCTTCTTCCGCGATCCAGAGACGCTCCACGAGACCAGGCGAGCGCTGCTCAAAGAAAAGCACGAGCTCGCGCAGCAGTACGAACAGCTCGCGACTTCGCTCGCGCAGAAGGAAGAGTTGTCGCAATCGCTCAAACGTGAACTCCACGGACTCAAAGCGCAGGTCACGGTTGCGAGCCTCAAGGGCGCTTCCCTTTTGAGCGGCTCGACCACTGACATTCCCAGGACATCACGAGGCTGGGCCGAACGAGTGGTCACGCAAAAGACCGCCAACCGTACAGCACGGCAGCAGCTCAGCGAGCGGCACTCGCAGCTCATGAACAGGCAGAAGACGATCCAGCAAATGGAAACGCAAAAGCACCAGTTAGAAGCAAAGCTCGCACGCGTACCACGCAAAGAGCTGCGCTCGCTCATAGAGATTCAGGTCGAGATGGCGCAAGTTACCGCCGAGAAGCGAGCGCTTGAGGCGCAGCTCGCGAAATCGCTTCCAGTCGAACGAAGCATGAGAAGCAACGGCACCACCACGACCAGTTGTGGGGCGTTGTCGCAGAACCAGCGAGACGCCAAGACTGAACTCGAGACGGATTTGCGTCACGTGGAGAAGCACCTCCTACGCGTGCGCGACCAAATCAACGAGTGGACGCTCCGCCGCGAAAGGGAACTCGCTAAGATAGTGCCGGTGCGGGCACGCATCGAGCGGCTACAGACTGAACTCCATGCGTACGAGAAGTCGCAGGTGCTCTTGCGTAGTGTGTTTCTGCGGCTTGATCGCACAGGTGACGGAGTCGTCTCGCTGGACGCGGCACTCGAGGCGTGGACGCTGCTAGCGGGTGGCAAGGACCAGCGCTCGAGTAAGCACGAGCTGCGGGCTCTGCTGCCTGACGCCACGCCAGCATCGCTGGACTTTACTGCGTTCAAGATCTGCTTTCAACAAATCTTCCCGTCATCGTGACAAACCAACGCGGGTCGGCTGAAGGAAGATCGGTGGGTGTCCACGGCCTTGCGATTTCTTCTTCTTCCTAAATGTCATATTCATCCGGCTTTGGCGTTGGCGTTCGTGTTAATGCGTTGGAGTTTGGATTAAGGCCAACTCATAGCAACTCTATAACGTCTCCGACTTGGCCGAGTGTGCCGCCATGTGCCTTGAACACGACGCGCACTTTTCCGGCTTTGCCAAACGGTTTCTCAATTTCACCAATCTCGAGATCGCCAACAGACTGACTAAGTAGACACCGCACGGACCGGCCACTCGCAGCACTAGCCGAGGCCTCGTCACTGAAGAGGCCCGTCACGATTACGAACGGATTGCGGTGGTCGGCAGTCGTTTCGCCCTTGAGCCGCTCAATGCGACCACGTACACGAGGCTCCTTGTCCGCAATCTCTGGTACAGGCAACGGTGGAGCAGGTGTTAAGCTGGTCGCAGAGTCGTCTTTCTCGACGGGAGTCTTGTCAGCTTCGAAAGCATCAGGATACAGAACCTGGTCGTCCTGAAGCAGTTTGCGCGTTGCTTTGTTAATGTTCGAGTTCGTTCCAGCCGATACCGATCCCGTGCTCTTGCCACCAATTCGATTGCTCGGTTTTGCTCGCTTTAAAGGACGTAGTGTCAACAACTTGATGAATCGCAGCACAAGCTTCTCCCCGGAAACAGGCACGACCTGCTGGCGAGACGAACTCAAAAGCTCCACGCGGAACTTGCCGCTCTTACCAAACGGACCGAGGATCTTGCCGAGCCGTTTCGACTGCTCAAACAAGACGGCCGTGCCTGCATACACGAGCCACTCAACGTCCTTGGCAAACATGTCGCGCGCGAGCACTTCGGTCACAAGTGTGGATGCCGTAGTTTGTACCGGCTTGTCCACGACGCCTGAGCGTTCTTTCACATTGCCGATGCGAAGATCCCCCAGTCGCAGCGAGTGGGGAGCTACGAAACGCGTCGCGCTGTATCCGCTGCCGCTGGCGGCGTCGTCTTCATTGTCCCAAACGATCGCCTCAATGGCGCCGTGAAATGCCAGGCGGCAATGGAACCTTTTCGGATCCAAATCGAAGCGAGAACACACGACCACAGCGTTCGGTGGACAGATCATGGGCTGTTCAAACTGCAATAATGCAAACCCTTCAAAGGCAGTGTTGACTGTGTCCAAGTCCACGTCCTCACGGGTCTCAGACACACTGTCAACTTGGCGGACGGCACGATACACGGACGTGGGAACAAAGGGCGTAGTTGAATCGGGAGTGGACGACTGGAAAAACGTCGCGACGGCCACGACCGTCGTGTGGCCGATGGTCGCGTGGATCTTAGCGCCGGTCTTGCACTCGGACCGGAACAACGGAATCTGGTGAACGCGCACGATAACTTGGCTGACAAACGGCAGACTATGCGGCGTCACGGCCACGCCTCGCTCGACGAGCGACGCGTCCAATCCGTTGACGCGCAACGCGATCCGGTCTCCTTGAATCGCTGACTGGACGCTCTGCTTGAACATCTGCATCGACTTGACTTTCTTGGTCGCCTGAAGTGCCGGCAGCTCAATCTCGTCGCCCACGCGGACACATCCAGAGAGCACTGTGCCCGTCAGGATTGTGCCGTTGCCCTGGATCGCAAAACAGTGGTCGATCGCAAAGCAGAGCGGACCAGCGCTGTCTCGCGTGGGCATGGGCAGTGCCACTCGGATTGCCTGAACAAGATCGGTAATTCCCACTGACTTGGCTGCTTCTCCTTCGGCTTGGCCAGGTGCGGCTGCTGCAACGGGCACCACGGTGATTTTGTTTGGTTGAGGGCCCTGGAGCTTGAAATTTCGCGTTAGGAATTCTCGAATATCGCGCTCCACGCACGCGATCCGCTTCGCGAGATCCTGCTCGGGCACAAGATCGATCTTGTTCAGTGCGACGACGATATGCGAGGCCACGGCGAGCTGCGCGAGCAGCAAGCACTCGATGGTCTGCGGTTGCAGCCCTTTTTGGATGTCGACGACTAGCAAAACGGCGTCGATGATGTGGACGCCGCCTAAAATAGTCTTGAATAAGGACGCATGACCAGGACAGTCGACCAGTGTGATCTGTAATTCGGGACCGTTCGGGACAGGGGAGGCAACGCGGAACGCCGAGAAGCCGAGATCGAGCGTCATGCCGCGCTGCTGGCTCTGCGGGTGCTTGTCGAGCGCCGCCGTGGAGAGGTGCGTGGAAAGGACGCGCACGAGATGCGTCTTGCCGCTGTCGACGTGGCCCAGCACGCCGACGTTGACGTTCACGACCGTGCCGTCACGCGTGCCATCGCTGGTGTCTTGGCGCTCGGCCATGGTTTGTTGAATAGCGTAACCCTCTGTTTGATGGGTACACGACTGCGGCCGAGGGTTACGATATGGGATCACAACCATGGGCAAGTTCCTCGGACACGACCAACATGAACGAAAACGTGCATTTTCAAACAACAGCCATGCATCCACAGCGCACTTCGACCGGTATTACTACCGGAACTGTATTGCTGTGTCGTCGCTCAGGGTCGACAACAGGAAGACTCTCTTAGAGTGCAGAGTGAATGAGCGGCTTGAGGTACGCCTCGTAGCTCTCGGCGACCTGAGTCTTGTTCAGCGGCTCATCCTGAGCACGCTTCACCAACGCACGGTAAATGTCGCCGTCGTAACGACCGATCGCCGAGTTCAGCTCAAAGTCGCTGAAGTCCCACGCGTCCGTCACCAACACAGCGTTCTTGCGGATCACCGGCAAAAGCGTGACCAGCTGCGTGCGAACGAGCTCAGCCTGCACCGACGACACATAGTTGTCCTCACGGAAGTCACCAAGACTCTTGACGATGAGCCACAACGCAAACAGCGCGCAGTGGGCCTTCATCGCCTCACGCGTGGGTCCCGACGGAATAGCCGAGAGACCGTCGACGAACGAACTCACTAGGATGAGTTCCGAGTGCGCCAGAGAGGCACGCGTCATGAGCACCATGCACTTGTTGAGATCGTTGTTCGTGGCCTGGAACTCCTTCGCAAGGCGGATGATCGCACGCATGGCACGGGTCTCAAAGGCCGCAATCAGCAGCGGGAAGTGCAAGAAATCATTCGCATTCTCCGCTTCGCAACGCAGGTTCGGATTGGCCAGCGCCTTGGCACGCAACAGGAAGCGCGTCATTGTGTTGACGCCCTCATCTTGAACTTCCTTGTCCTTGTACGGCAGCGCGACGAGCACCTTCACGAGGTATCGCGCGTGCTGCTGCACGAGCACGTCGAACGTACCTTCAAGAGTTGCGGAGCTAACGGTCTCGTTGAAAATGTGGGCCAAGTTGCTCGCCTGCGAAAAGCCGTGACCACCGCACAGACGGCGACAGGTCTCAATACCGTTGTTGACGTTCTCGGCGAGCCAGGCCTTCAGCCCTGACGACATGGCGTGGAGCTCAGCCAACTTCGACCCGAACGAACCGCTGCCGCTCGTGATGATCGCGAGTGCGTCGTCGTGAAGCTTGACCATCGTGCGACCAGCAAAGTACGCGGCGTACGATAGTGCAATATGAGGGAACAAAGCGTGTTGTTGGTTCTGGTAGTCGAGCACTTGAAACTCCCCCTTGCCATCAGGCTTGCGGCCTTGGATACGCGCGGCACTGAACCGAGTCGTGATCGTCGTGACCTGTCCCAGGA